>WAAG01016927.1:2564-49605 GCA_013390105.1 Tichodroma muraria
AAAAAAAAAAAAAGGGTGTCAGTATCTTAAGTAGCACACAGGAGGAGAGGCTGAAAGTTAGCTTTTGAGGAGAAGGGACGTACTTGTATCTTGGGGACATGGGTGGAAAGAGATTTTGGGAGGTCACAAGGTACCATTCGGGTGGTCTTTCACCCAAAGATAGGTACTGCAGAAAGGCTGGAATGTCTCTCTGACCATTTGTTTTCTCTTTAGGGTCAAGGACAAACCTTTCAGTTTCCCAACCTATTTCCAGAGAAAGAACAAGACGCAGAAACTCGCTCTTTCGATGACTTCAGGGATAAATATATGGAGAAAGAGAAGCAGAAGCAGGAAGGTGACCCCAGACGAGGTGGAGTCCCTGATTGGTTTGGACTTTGATGCAACAAGCCAGCTGCCTTCCTTTAGGCTCAGAGGGATTTTGATTAGCACAACTTGCACTATTTTCTTGTAATGACCGAATGTTTATTCTTGAGCAGCCTTTCTAGCTTGTCTTTTTTCTGGCTGTTGGTGCATGACTACAACAAAATGGCCCTGAAGAAATAAAAAGGTAAAATAAATCTGACTCTGCCAGGTCTTTTCTGTGAACTTGTGGACTATTTCTAAAATGTGGAATTCCTTGTTGTGATGTCTGACTATGAGAGTGTCATTGTGCTTACCTTTTTTGTGCTGCTGTGGGTTGCTTTGAGTAGAAATAGGGTATTTAATTTCCAAGGATACATGCAGTTTGTATTGACTAGAATGTATAAAAGTCATGGATATATGTATAAAAAGTGGATAGGTTAGCCAGAGGTGGACATGAAAGTGTAGAAAACTGGACTATAGGCTCAGGATGTAGGGTTCCCTTATTGTCACTTACTGTGTCCTGCTATCCTATTGCCTTCCTTGCAGTGACCCCTCCTCTCCTGGAGAAAGGCACGTGATCTTATTGTACTCTTGTAACAGTTGCGTGGCATTTTGGGGACAGGGTTTATAGGACAGGTTTGTGACTGGGCACGTATTGTTTGAGCTCCTTAAGCATCAAGGAGCAGACAAAGGTGTTGCATGTATCTCTGCTTGCTGTTATGTGGAGCAGGTAGCTGTCCTCTGTGACCAGCCTGCCTTGGGAATGTTTGCTGGCACGGCTGTGCTGTTATTCCTTCCCCTGTCCACAGCTACCTTGCAGTGCTGGCAAGTGTCCTGTGTGGACACAGTTGTATTGGCATAGAAATGCTTCTGCCAGTGTAGCCTGTGTTGTGCTGAGGACTAATGAAAAGACTCTTTTTACTTTTTCTGGTTAACTCCCTCTTCTTCCAAGTTACTGATGCCAGGGCAGCGGTAGAACTTTTCTAGGCCTTCTGGGCTGCCACGTTCAGTATTTTCATTTCTTGGCTCTGTGGCTGTTTCTCCCTGCTGTGATGAGGATATTTCCTCTTTTCCTTTGTGAAGTAATGTGCTCTGCTGTTGTGTCAGAAATAGTGGTGGAAAAGGAGGGCTAGGAAGGACTTCACAGATGGAGAAGAGTATTTCTTCAGGCTGTTTGCTGCAACACAGCACATGCAGGGTTAAATGTATAGCTAATGTTTTCCTGGCTTTTGAGTTCTGCCACTTGGAGCAATTGGCAGGGTCGTGAATGAGCCCATGCCTTCAGTGCTTCTACCCGGGTGCTCTCCTTTATTGTTCTGTGTCTGAACTTCTTGTTTGGACAGCTAGCGAGATGTTTACAAGGAAACAGCTGTTCTCCAGAGAGTCAATCCAAGTAGGATTTTACACACCCCCTTCTGTTCATTAGTCACCTCTTTCTCCCTGCTACTTCCCTTGTGCATGACAGTCCACCTCCTTCTGTGGTTTGTTGCTTACATCCCCCTCTTTGTCCACTTTCCAAGGGGGATCGTGTATGAGCTAAGTTAGCTGGTACTTAAACAGAGAGATGCTCTTAGAGAGAAGGGAGATAAGGAAGGATTTGCTATTCCCAGCCTGCCAGCAGAGTTACAATAGTAGATGTGGAAAAATACTGACTTCACTGAAAAGAGTTCATATGTTTGGCATATCTGCAAAGGCAACATTTCCAGAGTTTTGTAGTGACATGTGAAACTCCAGGTTAAATCAGGAGCTGGCCTGCAGATTTAAAGTAGGGTGACTGAATTTGTCTGGGTGCAAGGGTCTCTGCTGTACACAGCCTCCTCCTCCCTCCTCCTTTGTTTAATAAATTTTTTTAAAGGAGCTGTTTCTCAGACTCACAGATCAGTATGGAGATGACCTATATTGCAACTTGGGCTATGTTGCTTCAATATAATGTTATGGAATTTGCTATTTTTTCTTCACGCCCTTTGTGGTTATCTCCAATGTGGGTGACTTAATTTTTTTCACCATGGTGAAGATAGAAAGGGCTCATCTAGTGCTGCCATATGTCTTCCTAACTGGTTGGTCAGCCTTGAGGAAGCAGTCAGGTATGTGAGTTCTGGATAAATAAGGCTGCATTAGGTTTAACGGCAAAGATAGATTTAACCATCACTCTCTGCCTTCCCTGTTAATGGTCAGGAGATGTTGGAGTTGCCAGCTTCTCTACTGGTGTTGGAGACCCAAGATGAGTGAAATTTATTTGCAGTCTCAAATGTGCTCTGGGCTCAGTGAATATCAAAAGCCCTTCTGCAGGTCTACCACGCTTTGCTACTCTGTGATTTCTCCATGGGGAATTAATTTCTAGCTCATGTTCAAGGCAGGTTTCTGTCTAGAGTGGCACAAAAGGGAAGAAACAGATGCAAATACACCCATATCTGTATGAAGTTGCTGTAACTAAATTCTGGCAGATACTCAAGTTGCATAAGAGAGCAATCATGTAATCCTATAGAGGGGTTTGAGTTGGAAGGGACCTAAAAAGTTACCTAGTTCCAAGCCACTGTTACTGGGCAGGGACTCATTCCTTTATGTACCAGCTACCTCTAAAACAGTATTCCTGTGAAATTAAGGTAAGATTTTAAAAAAAGAGTCCCTGACCCAACATTAGTTTGCTTTAGTGTTCCTGATTGCTATGGAAGTGGGATTAAAAAGATCTCAAGTCTTTCCAGTCCCTTGTTGAGCAGTGTTTCTGACGAAGTGCTGGTGGTTAATATGACCTGGTGCTTCAGTGCTTCAAAAATCCATTCCCCAAGCTGTACAGGTGGGCTAAAAGATAACAGAGAGTGTACTTTAATGCAAAGGCATAGATTGTATCAGAAGTACCAGAGAGAAATACAGCAAACAAATGCTGAAACTAGGACAGGAACTCAAGAGTTTTTTCTGAGTTTTGTTCAATGTACTGTGCTCCTTCCAGCGCATCCTAATCTTTGCTTTGGGTGAGGTAAAGGGTCAGCAGCTCCTGTGAAGTTTTAGCCCTGCTGTCAGAGGTGTTGAGCTGTCCTTGGCTGTGTCAGTGGCCATACCTGTGGGCCAAGGATGTGGATATGCACATGAACAAGTTCTCCAAGGACCAGAGTAATGACTTGGTTGAAGAGACTGATGTTCACTGTGATGCAGGAGAAGCCACGTCCTGCACTTGGCGCGCACAGCTCTGCAGCTGCTGCTTTCTCTGACGTGCAAGGGAGATGCTGAACGCGGTTTCTTTCCTCTCTGAACGTGTGCAACCCCCCAAAGAGAGTCAAGTGCTGGAACAGCCAGCGGATGTGCAGTTGGCTGCGCTGGCCAGTCTGGTGGAGAAAGGCCTCTGGCTATGCTGAGTGCTATCCCAGCAATACCATCCAGCTACCCCAGCAATGCCAGCACACTTCAGAGGGAACATGCAGTTGCTTCTGTTATTTTGAAACCAACCAAAATGAATTGCAGAGACAGTGCAGAGGTGACTTAGTGACTTCCCTACCATTACATCTTAGAAATAAGTTTTGTGTTGAGGTGGTGCTCTGGTGGGCACCAGGGACAGGTTCCTGCAGATAACAAAGTTACTGAGTCTTGTAACCATTTATCATCAGGTGAGCTCAGAGGGTTCAGCACAGCTGGTACGTGGTTAGACATAAAGCTGTGGTAGCTTTATCTTCTGTGTTACCCAGACTATAGAGTCACAGAATGGTTTGAATTGGAAGGGACCTTTAAAAATCATCTAGTCCATCAATCTTGCAATGAGCAGGGATGTTTTCAACTAGATCAGGTTGTTCAGTGTGCAGTCCAACCTGTCCTTGAATATTTCTAGGAATGGGACATCCACCACCTCTCTGGGAAGCCTGTTCCAGTGTTATACCATCCACATGGTAAAAATCTTCCTTGTATCTAATCTACACTGACCCTCTTTTAGTTTCAAACCATTATCCCTCGTCCTATTGCAACGGACCCTGCTACAAAATCTATCCCCATCTTTCTTATAGGCCCCCTTTCAATACTGAAAGATGGCAGTGAGGTCTCCACAGTCTGCTCCAGGCTGAGCAGCACCAACTCTCTCAGCCTTTCCTCATGGGAGAGCTAATCCATCCCTCTAATCTCTTCATGCCCCAATTCAGGAGCAGGACCTTGCATCTGGCCTTACTGAATCTCACAAGATTCCCACTTCTTGATCTTGTCCATATCCCTCCGAATGGCATCCTGTCCCTCAGGTGCACCAATGCATTACTCAGCTCCCATACTGGGACTCCCAAATTATGCATTGGGTGACAGAAAAATGTATTCGATGATTTGATCTACTCTTGACCCACTGCCATTAGCAGTGCTGAATGAATGAAGCAGTAGGAAAGTTTGGCTTACTGTATCCAAGGTGGATTTGCTGTGGTAAATATCTTCATGGCTGGGGAATTCCTGCTCCTTGCAGGTTATCCCAATGACATCAAAGCTGGGTTTTTTATTTCAGGAGAACTATTTCACTTATTTGAATTTTCAGGCTGTAGGACAGACTATTGCTTCTTCAGCTCCGGCATGTTTGTGGAACGGCTCGCCGAGAGCGGTGAGGGTTGGAGAGAGGATGTCTGCTCAGTGTGTGCAACAGGGCAAGGTACACAGAGCAAATGCTATTTCTCCTGGGAGGAGACTGAAAGCTGTAAAACCGTTGTCTTGACAATACTGCTTTCTTCTGAAGCAGGGTTCAAGGAGAGGGTTCAAGAACAGGGTTCAATTGCTCAGAGTCCAATTTGAAGCGGTTGTCTGAGAATGGCTTTCCAGGGTGGCTTGTATGCCAAGGCTCGTAGGTACCACGGCTAAAAAGGAACATTGTGATAAACCCTTTTGACCTCCTGGATGACACTCACCATAAAATTCCATGCTGTACTTTCTGTGCGTAGGCCAGAAGCTTGTGGTTGAATATTACCTGGAATAGACTTCAAGGTTTGAACTTGACCAGCATTGCAGGACCAAGTCATTTTCCTTGAATAAGCTGGGCCCAAACAACATGAAAGTCACCAACATGTTGTCATTTGTCCTGTGAATTACACAGAGTGGTTGTAATGGGGGAAACTGAGCGTCGCTGCGCAGGAATCGTGTTTGTAGAGGAGGGAGGTAATTTCTGTAAATATTTTCTTTAATTGCAAAAGGTTTTAGATTAGATAAGATGACACAGTGGTTGAGCTATTTCTTCTGAAGTGATTTATGACTGTTTAGACAGCATTTAGCTCTTTGTGTATAGTATGGCTTATCAAAGTGTGTGCTGCTGTTGTGGACAAACCCAGCTTGCAGAACTCGGGAAATATATCACAGTCACTTATTCTGTTGCTTGAGAACACAGTAATTAGGGCCTGGTGCAAAACTCATGGTTTTTAATTACAAAACAGGACTAATTATCAGTCTCCTCACCTTTCCTGCCTTCCGCTGTTAGAAAATGCTGCAAATAAATGTGATTAAGATTTTGGAGAATTTGTGCAGTGGAGAATTCGGCAGTGCGTTTTCTTCTGTGGTGACTGGGATGTTGGAGATGTCACACACGGTGTTTTAGACAGGTAGGTCTTGCTTGGGGTCCGGCCCTTAGTGCTATCTATGTTTCATTTTCCAAAGTTCTTGTTTTAGGAGTCAGACCAATGTCAGTGATTGAAGGCTTGGAAAACTTCTGTTCCTAAAAAAAGGCTTGGGAAACTCCCTGTGTTGATTTGTGATTTAGAAGTATTTTGACTCTTGTCTATCAGTATGTACCTGGAAAAGAAAAATTTCTCAGAGGCAGAGCATAGTTTAGTGTAGCTAACAAGTGAAATGAGTGGACTAGAAAGGGAATGGCTGTGGGGTGGGCAGGTGTTGTCCTCCTAAATGGAGGGAGAAGCCAGGGAGTTGTTCTGGATCATGTCTGTGTGGTGCATTTCTCGTGAGCCTGTGCTGAAAACACAGAGCTGTTGAAGGTTTCTTAGGTCATGAAGAGAGCCTGCTGCAGACTGAGCCGTGCCAGTGCTTGCACACATGGTAAACCCAGTGTGTGGTGTCTCACAACAGCTGTCAAAGACTGGTCATCATACCCAGAGTCTCTAAACATCCTGTTTATCCTTGCAAGGAGGAACACTTGATTGAAAGATAAATACCAAAAAAAACCAACAAAAAAACCAAAACAAAACCCAACCCCAAAACTGGTGCTAGGAACAGCATTTGCCCTTGGGCTAACAAACCTGAAAACAAAAGAAAATAAACATAGGATGGAGGCAAACACATTTCCACACAAGCCCAAATTCTGAAAGGGATTTAGGAGCTGAGCTTGTTTTGGCATGCTTGAAAAAGAAAAAGCCGTCTGGGTGCCAGGATTCTTAGGGCTCTGTATGTGTGTGTGTGCATCAGGGTAAGAGCACAGGAAGAGATGGGGTGTCTGTGGTGATGTGAGGGGGAAATGGCAGACATTGGAGCTGCCAGAAAACTTTATGCAGGGTCACCCTTGGGGCATTGCTTGCACATTTTATTTTTATTTTTTTTTAATTAAACATGCCAAGAAAAAATCTTCGAGTTGGCAGCAAGATTTTTTTTTTCTTCTTTTCCCTCTGTTTGTTGTTCATTTTTGTCACTGCACTGGAGGTCTGTTTACTTTGCTCAAGAGAATGAGGGACCCAAGAGACACTGCTCTGCATGCAAAATTTTTATGGAAGGGGCTAGAGGAAGAGAAGGGCAGGAACTTTCAAGCCTTTTGAAACAGAGGTGGGCTGTTTCTTTTGCTTCTTTGCCCAATATATGTTGGGCCTGATGCTTCTACTGCTTGTGCTGACATAGCTGGGCCCTGGACTTCAAAGATGGGTCCTGTTTTTAAAGGCTGAGCAGGCAAATCTCTACAGGGTGAGGGTGAGGAGGCCTAAGATGCCCTAAGACTTGATGTTGAAACTCTGAGTGAGTTGCTGTAGCACTGTGCTGCTCCCCACTCTGCCCATGGGATCTCTCCTGGTAGGTTGCTTTCAAACTGGAGATGGTGCTCCCTCCTGGCACTTCCCTGTTGACTCTTCTGAATGAAGTTTGGGATGAATTCATGAACGTGCCATTAAAATAATCTCATGGATGAGGCAAGGCAGCCCTTCATTCCAGGGATTTAATGTTTTGAAGGGGACTTTTCCAGAGCAGTGTGGCAGCCCACTGCTGCTGCTCTTTGTTGCTTTTGATGACTCAGTGAACTTCTGAATGCTTCAGTTTCTCCAGATGGGCTTAATAGTGATTGTGACCTGACTGGAGATCCAACAGAGGAGGGAAAGTGGAGATCTGGGTTGCTTTTGCTTGCTGGCATCTCAATTGATGAGGCAGCTTTGTCCAGCTGGATCTTCTTCATACCTTACAGTGCTGAAAAAACTAGAAAAGAAACTAAGGGTGCTGCACGAGTGGGGTGATTGTCTTTAGATTAAGAGATGGGCACATCCCTGTGGATGTTTTTTGCATGTGCATTCTTCTAGGTTCTGGACCATGAGAGCAGTGGCATGTGGCTGGCAGAGTTCTGCAGTGTGAGGCAGGGCAAGGGAATGGCTAATGAAAGTAATGGATAATTCCACTGGAGCATACTTTGGAGGTAAGTGGTGTTCTGCCACTTGGTGTTTTTCTTATCCTTTTTGACTGGTGAAAGAGGACAGGGACTGATGGGTCTGCCTATAGCCTCAGTCTTGTGTTCAAAGCAGGTGTTTTCTGACCCAAGTCAGTTCTGTATTGCCCTAATGCATCGCAGAACAGAGGTTTCAATCAACAGGAGTTGACTCCTTTTATCTCTGTGTTCCCTGTTTTAACTGATGGGAAAGCTGCTCAGCAATCCCGGGGCATCTTTCTGTGTTGCAAAGTTTCCCTTAAATACTAAGACACACCATGTTGTTTTAGCCACTTTGTCTCCAAGAGGAGTGGGAGTGAAGGAGCCAGCTGTGATCGTAGAGAGAAAGACCCCTTGTGAAAAGACATTGAAAAGCCTGTAAAATACTAATTCTAGAAGAGGGAGAAATGAGAAGCAACATAATTAGAGATGGACTATGCAGAAGCACCTCCCTTTATGATATATGGGAATGGGGACTGTCAGAGAAACAAAAAAGAAGACCAGATAGAAAATGACATAAAATGTTTTCACTCAACAGTGGGTTAGATTAGTGTTGTGCAATTCTTTGCCACAAAATATCAGGGCCAAGAACTTTGCTGGATGCGGACACACTCTGACTGTTCCTGTGGATAACCAAGATATCAGAGAGCTAATGGTAATATTAAAAGAACAAGAGTTTTGGGAAGTTGTCGGTGCCACATGCGTCAAGGCACAAGCTGACTCCAGCAGATGGAGATGGGGATAGGAAGAGACTTACTTACTTCGGAAGTGAAATAGTCTATGAGCTGCCTCTTGCAGGGTTTCTTTTTCTGACCTTTGGATCAGCCTCTGTTGTGTTGCAGAATCCCAGCCGAGATGGAACTTGGGAAAGACATCAGGCTTGGCAGCTGTCTCAGCTACAGTACATCCAGCTATGTGGTAGATGCTGTGGGGAGGTAGGGCACCCTTCTGCATTCTTCAGCTGCCAGTTGTGAAGGTCTTGATTTCCCCCTGCCCCCAAAAGAAAGTTTGTTTCTGTGGCCTGGAATCAAGAGAGTGAACTCCCAAACTGTGTTCAGCTGAGCCTGGGTTAATTCCATAACATCTTTCTGTCTTCATTCTGTGTCACAGAAATTATCTAGTGGTGATCACTTTCCTCTGGATTCTTCCTGTCTTTCTGGCTATTATCTAGGTGTCCTTAGTGAAAAGTGCCCCCTCCTTTTCCTTTTTGGTGGAATATGACACACTACACAAAAGACTGATGTACTGAGGTTGAAAGCTGGTTTCATAATTTAGTTTTTTTAAAAGTCACTGTTCCAGTTATCTGGAAAAAAGTAGCAGAGGAGCTTTGTACACCTTAGCTGTAGAGCTGTGCTGTTCAGTAATAACTTCTCAGTAAAGGAGCTGTTTTGTTTTTATTGTATTTTCTTTTCACTGCTTTTAATAGCTATAAACAACCTCTGTGTGGAGTGTATCTTGAAACTTGTGACCAGCTGGGTGAGGGGCCTTCGTATCAATTTCAAGCCTGTGGAGAAGAGAGCATAACAGGTCCCTGACTGCTCCAGCCACTTCCTGCCTGCCAAGGAATGCTGGAAACAGAGGTCATTATTGCACAAGTAATTAAAGGTTCATCAGCCCTACCTCTCTGATTGCTTAAGGCCATTGTAGTAAGGGACAAATACTCCTGCTTGCCCACTGTTATTTGTTTTCTGCTTGCTGTTTTTCTTGGCTTGAGAAGAGGAATTATGAAGACTCTTGAGTAGGATCTGGGAGTGCTGTGGCCTAATGCATTTGGCTGTGGCCCTGGGTATGTTGTGGATCACTCTAGTACTGAGAAATGGAGTGCCTTCAGGGCCCCTCTCTTTCTGCTTTTCCCCAAGACACAGACACCAGAGAGATGGCTCTCAAAAAGCAGGTCCATGTTGCCCAGGCCCTGGCACAGGGTGGGCAAAGAAGCCAGCCTTGGGGAGGTCTGTAGAGCTGTGTCTCTGTATAGCTGAAGTGGATCCTATTCTCATATTAGCAGACACAGGGACTTTACTCCATCTGAGCTGAATTCCAAAAATGTGAGACTGACTTATAGTGAGAGAATTCAACTCCTATGAATTTTCTTAAAGGGATTAATTTCTCTTTATGTGTTTTGAACTCTGAAGTTCACATTTTTGTATCTTTTCTCTATATTACAGTTTGCAAGATGTTACTTTGTCTTTTAAATAGACACTGAGACTCACGAGCAGGGGCCTCTTGAAAAAAAAACAACAACTAAGTACCAAATATTTTGCATCTTTGACAGAATCTCAAGAGCAGGGCAGACTGAGCAAGCCACCCTTTAACCATCTGTCCCTCAAGATCTGGAGAGTCTTTTGTCTTTGAGGAGCACAGCCCACAGACAGGGGAAGTCATGTTGCTGTCCTCCAGTTTTCCTTCTGTGGGTGACTGATTGTCACCGCTACTACTGAAAGAAATGAGCCCCCATTGTGCTGAATCTCCTTGTACTTCAAAAGCAGTGGAAGAAACACCTGAGAAGAAGAAGAGGGCTCGCTTTTGGCCCCTTGGTCCAGTAACATTGTGAATGAGCCTCACAGTATGGCTGGTACAGGGTGGGCATTTCCCTCTGGCACTGTAAAAGGGGATTGGGCTTGGACCACACCCCAAAAGCTTCCTTGTCTTTACCTCTTGGTAAAGATGTCTTGCCCCTGAGAGCCCGGCTTCAGGGGCTTCTCTGTAGCTCAGAAACAGCTTGAAGGGCACACGTTGGGTAGACAGATGGAGCGGGTGATGGAGATGATCTGCTGAAGAAGAAGTGTGGAATGAGGAGTTACAAAAGGGCAGTCATATGGTTGACCTTGTGAGAGTAGAGGAGGGGAAGAACTCATCTCAAAAGGAATCAGCAGCAGAGTTGCCTGGAATATGAGGCAGAGGCAGAAAAGGCTTGGTGGAATGATTAGATCTGAGGTTACTCTGTGTGTGTGTGTCCGCAGGGGAGTTGAATAAATCCTTGGTCAGTCTGCGGGGGCTGTCTAATCAACAGTCCTGTGCCAGTCGCAGCCCAGGATGCTGCAAGGTAACACTAATCCTGCTGCAGAGCAGAGGAGTGTCTCCAGAGGTCCCAGGGGCACTGCGTCTCACACGTGAGCGTAGCCCCCAGTGTGACAGCCTTATGAGAGACACTGCGTAATGGCCTGTTTTGAATTTGTATTTCATTTGCCTCCCATATGGGATCAGTTTTTCCCTTTTCTTTATTTTTTTTAATAGCGTTTTTCCTAGTCATAATAATCAGCATTTCCCTGCCTTCTCCCCTTCATTTTTCACAGCTGGCTTTGATTGGTTTCAGTCGTGCAGATGCTCCTTCGGACCCAGAAGAAGGGGCAAAGGTTCTTTTCCTTTTCAGTTCGAGGCAGACAGCCCTGCCGGAGGGCTGGGGGAGGCTGGCGCTCCCAGACTGGCCTACTCTTCTCTGTGGCCCCAGCCGGCCTCTTGTGCATCTGGTGGGGTTTGCCAAATTGCACGATAATTTCTCTGCCAAAGGCCTGGGGAAGATCACAAGTTGTTGATGGCGTGCATGCCCCTTCTCTTGCGCCGTTCAAAAACAACTGCTCCTGCGAGCAAGAGGGGCAGGATCCCCAAACGCCTCGCGCTCACAGGCTGCGAGTACAAAGGGCCAGAGTGCATCTGCAGAGAGTGTGCCGACACTGACTCAGATTTCTGGGTCTGTGAGCCATCAGGCTTGCAGCAGCTGTAGCCCCACATGTCTGACCGTGCGAGGTCCGCGGTTCTGCGTACGGGGCGTGAGTAACCCGCACAACCCTGTGTCGTGCTCCACCAGGAGGAGCTGGCAGGCTCACCAGTGCAGAGCACCCTGAGTGCATGAATTGGCACGGGAGAAAAATAGTTATTGGATGGGCAGGCAGATTTTGCTGATTTTTTTTAGAGCATGAGTCAAACACGAATCGCATGGCAGAAAAGAGAAACTTCCCTTGGAGGCAACTTAATTAATCCACAACTGCCTGATGTGGGGTTTCTAGCAACTTCCTTTAAAGCAGCTTGTGCTGGTCACTGTCGGAGATGGACGGCTGAGTTGAGTGTCGTTTAGCTGATCTGTTATGGCTATTCCTGCATTCCAGGCACCATCCAAGAGAATGAGACATAGCATTGCACAAGACCAAAAGAAAGTAAATGTTTACAGGCACAACGCACATTTCAGCTTGTTACATGTTCCTGAGCAGTGAAAGAAATGAAACAATAATTAAAACAGGTCCCAAGTCTCAGTGTGTATCTTGGCTCGCAGCACTGTCCTCTTGGAGCGCTGCCTCTGCCTCTCTCTGATCCCAGCCTGAGCAGTACCACTGGGCCATTGCATCCAGGTCAAGGTCTTTCCAGTTACTCCCAGTACGTCCCCTTTCTGAGAACTGCAAGAGCCTTTTGGTGAAGTGGTTTTATGGTTTGTGACGGAGTTGGGTGCTTGATGTTTTCCCAGCACCCAGTCATGCTGGGATCTCCCAGATGTTTGCCTTGGGTGTCCAAAGTGTCAGGCTAGGAGAAGTTATAGATGGATTTATTCCCATGGAAGAAGGGTGGAGAAAGTAGAGGAGCACAAGAGAGGTGGACATTTAAATTATTTGTTCCCTGAATGATCCCTTTTTAATGGTCTAGCTTGTCTTTGTGTGCACTCGGGGAAGAAATTAGGGTGCAACAAAGCAGATGTAGTGAAGGGCTGTGTTGGCACATCTGACAGCTGTGCCAGAAAGGAAGCATGTGAGCAGCTACCTCTGCTCTCCTGCCCTGAGCACGAGGCTGGTCACAGCACAGCTTGAAGGATAGGGTATCTCCTGGCCGTGGGTCATGTGGGTGCTGGAGAGAAGAGGGCCTTTGCTCTGCCTCTCTTTTCCCAAGGGGAAAAGCAGAGGGCCAGGTGGGGGGAGTTGTTTTGCATGAAAGGGTGAAGCAATGGAGTCTTTCTCTTGAGAACAAGGAAATGGGGAGAGAGTGGAGGGGTGACTGAAATGTCCTCTCCCCCAGAGTTGCTCTGTGCTTGATGGTACCTCCTGCCAAGCTGTGAAGCTCTTGCAGCATCGTCTTGGCCTTCACACAAGAGAACTTTTGTCGCCCTGCAAGTCAGTCCCTGGCAAGGAGAAAGGCCTTTTTAGTAATGATCAGCCCACCATGCACATGGCACAGAGAGACAGACCTCCCTCCATGCGTGCGTTACCCTGGGCTCAGGCGTAGACTCGGTATCCACATATGAGCAATAGCTGTAGCTGCTGACTCACTCACATCACTTTTCTTGGTTCTCTCATTTCAGCAGTGAGCTGGCCAGATATTATTCATTTTATTTGAGATGTCTGCAGAAAGTATAAATGTCTAGGCTTCCTGTAAGGAACAGATGAATTGCAAAAGGCACACGGTAAATGCACAACAGACTGACAGCACACCTACAGCACTGACTAGAGCCTGTACGTCAGGCAGAACAAACGTCCACAGCCATTGCTGAGTCTGCAAATAGGTTGGATTTGTTGTTTTGTTAGCCACATAAAGGGTACTTTAAAGAGGTGGCAGCTACGTGGCCTCTTGTTTTATGTGACTGAATTATTTAAAGACTTGTTGTTAGGGGGAAATGCTGACTTTTCTGTAAGGCAGGTTACAACCTGCTTCTATGCAATGTTCTGTTACAGCTTTTTCCTCTCCTTGGGAAAATCAGGTTTGATTTTAGACTTGCCAGACCATTCTGAAGGTAGATGACAGTACTTGAATGAAGTCAGGGGAGGGAAGTAAATAGCTCCTCAGTCACTAAGTTATGAAAAATTATTCTGATTTAGGAATCTGATATTTGTGTTCATTCTACTCAGAAACAACTTATCACCAGCTCTTCAAAGTTTTTGCATAGTTAAATCTCCTCATTAACTTGGATAGTGACTACTGTCGAGGAGAATACAAAAAAACTGAGCACCATTATAAACACTCACTCACTCTTTCAAGAGTGTGTAGGGAATCTAGCCTGGGAGTTAAAGTCCCAGAGCCAGTCCTGTCACCAATGATGGGAAGTTTCCGTGGATATAGTACACAGCAAAACAGATGGGAATGATGACATTTCTCTAACTGAGAACTATCTAAAATCTTCCAGTAAAGATTATCTGCTTTGGTCTTACTGGGGTAGTAAAAGCCTGTGTTTGTAAAGCGGAAGAGCCAGCTTTTCAGAAGTCTGTTTTTTTGCAGAATGCTTGACACACAAGCCATAATTCTGGGATTCTGGTTCCCTTGTTAAGTCCTCCTGCTTTCAGATTCTTGGAGCTAATTTTCAGTGACAATAGGAACATTCCTTGAAAAATGCTGATGTAATGAAGTACGTGCTACTTGAGATTAAAAGATTTATTCAGTGACTCCTTAGTGAAACTTTTGTGAAGTGTCTTAACATTTTTATGTTTCTCCAACTGCCAACAAAATCTCATTGCCCCACACAGTCTGCAACATTAGTCAGATTTTGACACGGGCTCACGCAACAGGCAGTTTTCACAGTCAGGAATCATAAAATGTTAAAGAAATTGCCATTATTTGAAAACTAGACACAGTTCAGTGAAGCAGATGGACTTGCTAACAGTGACTTAGGAGGTCTGTAGCACAGCTGTGTTGACATGGATTATAGACAATCAAAACTGTATATAAAGCGCATGCCTTAGTTTTAGTTTTAAGCATATTGCTAACATTTAATGAACTGTGTAACCTTATATGGTTTATGTATTTTTGTACTGTAGCTGCGAGTTATGCTAAGGCCTTGACTAAACCTTCCCAGAAATCTGTATTGCTATTTGTAATGTAGGCACACAGACTGAGAGTGCCAATAAGCCTTTGATTGAATCTTGATTAATGTAAATACGTTAAGCCTGTAGGTGCCATTCCAACCCAGGGAGCTTCTTACAGCTTTTAACCATGTCCACATCAGAGTTAGAGCCCCTTTGCTTCAGATAATTTCCAAAGACCATCTGAAGAATGTTTGGACTTGATTGTGAAGGATCAGGGATAGAGACATTTTCTGAAGCCCCTGGCTGGTTTGTTTGCAACACCATCCCAATAAAAATTAAGCCCTCAGACACAAACTTAGGAGAGGAAAGAAGAAAACAGAATTCTGATATATTTCACAACCGTACTCTGATCCCAGGAGAAAGATTGGGTAAGAAACACTGATCTTTCTTACATCTGTCTGCAAAGTTTTCAGTAGCTCTCTTTTACTAGCCTGCTCTCCTGGATTAGGTGAGCAAGTTGCCTAATTGTTTCAATGCATTGCTTTAACAATGTATTGCTTCTCATCTAAGCAACAGAGGAGGGATGTAGGAGCACAGCATTTAACCGAGAGGAAAACGGGATGTTGTGGTGGGAGAAAGAAGGCACCATGAAGTGTGGTTAGGTTGTAGTGGGATCTAGATGTCTGAGATGGATCATAGCACTGAGTTCTCCTCCTGGGTCTGGTGCTTGATAACATCTGGTGCCTTAGTACCTTAGTACCTGTTTTTATGGTAAAATTTGCAGATCTTAGTTTGCCAAGGAAATGTGCTGAACACATTTATGTCCTTCTATGTGTGGACATAGAATGGGACAAGGCAGCTCCAGCATGGGGGCCAGCTTCTTCCAAGGTAAATCTCTGTGGGAATAACCTTTCTGATCTACATTGCTGTCAATACTTACTTGGCAGGGATTCTGCCAGGGAGCAAACACTAACTGCAAAGGCACATGATGAGAAAGAGTAACAACTTAAAGGAAACATTCTTCCTGGTACTGTAATGCTCTTCAGTGTCTTCTCCTTGTACATGGCTTCTTCAAAGTAAAGATAGTGGACATTAGCATGCAGGTGTGGCCTATATGCAAAATAAGTTATTTGTATCCCCTCTCACACCTTGCTCTCTAGCCTCCATGGCTATGGTACTACTGCTGCTCCTAGGAGTCTGCCCTTGTCATGAAGGGAAGGATTTTAATCTGTCATTCTCTGATTTTACCTGGGGATAATTCCACCTCTTTATGTAGTATCTTGTAAGGCATTAATAGCAAAGAGTGTGTTGTTTTTCTCTTCTTTTCTTTTTCTGCAGTCTTCCTTTCCTTCAATCTTTGTTTTGTTTCAACTGTCCTATTACATGTTACCAGAGCCCAGGAGCCAGGGAGAGCCCACTTCACTGCTTGACTTCTCAAGAATTGCAGAATAGGCCTGTGCAACATGAACCTATCTGTTTTATTGGGACCTGTCCAAGGTATGGTTTCTTACCATATCTGGCATGACTGGATCACAGTTATACCTACTGGTGTATTTTCTGTACCGTCATTTTTCTGCTGATTTCTATGGTTTACTGTACGTTTCTCTGCTTTCTTTTTCTTTCTTCTTCCTATACTCTAGCTATTCTTGCAACACATGCAAAAAGGTGAACAAAAGTTATTGCAGGACTTGATGTGGCTACATGGCTATTTTGCTGCAAATATTTTCAAAATAAAACTAATATTTTAAAAAAATAATCCTGTCCACCTTTAAAACCTGTAGTGTCTCGGTTTATGTTTCCCATAAAATCATGTGTCTTCAGCCAGTGTTAAGAGATTAATTATTGCCTTAAGTGGCAGAAGAAAAGAAAAAATGATGGAGCCAAATCTCCCTCTAACACTTGAATTTTGAAGGTCACGAGAGATGTCATACCTGCAGCTGTGTCTCTGTGGTCCCAGCTCTTTATTTTTAAACAGAAATATTATCTCCCAATCTCAGCAAACAGTCCAGAGAGTGAATTGTGATAAGTTTTCTATATCCTTCCCTTATCAGCAATTACTAGGGTTCTCACTCTGCACATTGGAGGACCATCTTGATTGTTTTTGGTTTTGCTCTGCAGGTCTGTCCTTTTTATTTTGAGGAAAAAAGAAAAAGAGACACATACCAGCAGCCTTAGACTATGGCAAAGCTGATGCTGCTGCAGCTGGAAAGGTATCTGATCATACTTGGTTAATATCCTAGCAGAGCTTGCTCAACATGCCCCAGCTCCTCCCAAAGATTCAGTCCATGGCATGGTGTAGGCCAGGAACAATACTTTTGAAGCCCTGAAGTGTAATAACATTACAGCCTGTACTAGGGATCCTTAAAAATCAGTCATTCTCTGGATCAGGTAGATTCGAATAGTAACACACAAATGCAGAGTGGGGATGAGCTGAATTGTCCTGCACATGATCTCCTCTTTGCCTTTTCTGCCCTGTTCAGTGTAACTTGAGAATTTGATCTGATCTCCTCTGTGGCCTGTAAAATCATAATAAGAGCTTTAGTGACGCCTCTCTAATTAAAATTGAATTGAATTTTGTGCTTCAAGCATGACTTAAACATTCACTACTCATGAAAAATTATACCATATCCTCTCCAACTTATGCCAAGCATTCTTTGAGTACCGAATGAGAATTTTGCGATAATTTTTTTTTATTTCTTGCTTTTGCCAGTAGGAATTAAAAAGGGATCTGATATGCAATCCATGCATATGGGGACAAATTGTAAAACCAGTTTGTCTTAGGCCATTAAGACAATGCACCTCCAAACCTTCTCTCACTGTGCTATCTGTCCACTTCCTGGATTTAACTGCAGGCTTATTGGCTGTGATGGAGAGACTCCCAGTTACTTCACTAACTTTGGTTGCATTGTCCTTCTAGCATTCAGCTTTCCTCTGCTGCTGTGGAAGGAACTGCTCTAATTTCTGAGTCAAAGTCCAAATTTGAGACTGAAATTGCTGTGTGAGCATTATACTCCTTAGAAGTACCCAAAATGAGCCTGGAAGACCAGGCTGTTTGATTCAGAGATAGACAGTGATAGGGTTGGCAGCAGACACTGTCCCAAAAATAGCAATTTCTGTTAGATATTAGGAAAAAAATGCCTTTCACTTTGAGGATTGTGGAACACAAGAGTAGGAGCCCACAGACCATGTGGGATTGATATCCTTGGGGATATTCTGAACATGAATGGACAAGGTCCTGCACAAACTCTTCTTAGCTGGCCCTGCATCAAATAGGATGTGGGACTGGATGATTTCAAGAGGTCATCTGTGACTTGAAATGGTCTCTGATACAAAAAGTGTACCACTTTTTGAGGTGTAGGGGAAGAATGTGCTGAGACCACAAATAGTCCTCAATTGCAAAGTTATACAAGGTTCAGACACGGTTGATGAATAGGATTAAATTGCATGAGTGCTGGAAGGATGTGAGGGACAGAAACTCGATAAGCAGTTTTTAACCTATGTTTGAAAAGCCTACAGTTTAGGGGTGAAAGGTCGAAAAGAAAAGTAAATATATTGTCTGTGAATTTCCATTTGCAGAAGATGTGCCTACTGGAAGAACCTTTAACAGTCAAAAAGGGCTGAAACATAGAGTAGGACTCTTCAGGCTGAGAAACAGTGAAGATGCAGTGCAAATGACCTTGGTAAAGTGCTGTGGGGGAGACTGTTCTTATGTCCTTTTTTTTCCCATGCACATGCCTGTCTCTGATGAGTTTGTGATTTGACTATGGGCACAGGGAATAGAGATGAAGGAGTAGAAGGTGTGCTTTTGGCTGAAAATACAAAACCCATGAAAACTGCTCACCCGTGTTTCTCTGTTCAGGGGAAGTGTGGAAGGAACTTCCCTGGCAGTGCCAGGTGGACCTAAATGCAGAAGAGGACATTGATATACATGAAATAAGCATGGCTGAGATAATGCAGGGTTAATCTGCAAACCTAAAGGATTAATTTATTCCCATTATTTCTGTTATTTTGCTTCATGCTCACTGTGTGGTTTTCTTGCATTTGGTCTTTTTAAAAAAATTGTAAATTTTTCTAGTGACCTGGAAGACTCTTACTTCTTTTTTTCTTTAAAGAAAATAGTCTGCAGAATAATCTCCTCTTCTAGGCAAACAAATGTCATCTTCAGAATAAAGCATGCACACACGAGGAAATTCCACTGAAGAGAGGGAAAAAAGCTTACTTGGCTTGGGCCCCTTTCAGCATGATCTGACATACAGTATTATGTTATCCTTAGATGATCTGTTATTATCTTCCTGCTCCTGAGCCACGTGTCAGCAACCATATGTGTGTGAGCAGCTGAAACCGTCCTTTGAACTCTCCCCCGGCAGGCCGACAGTGTGGGCAAGCGGACAGCGGGCTGGAGTTGGGTGCAGTGCCCGTCCAAGTGGCTGACCAGCTCTCAGGCAGCCTGGGGTAAGTGGCTCCAAGTCTCTGTTCCCTTTGCTGGCCTTTGTCTGTTAGATGTGATCCCTCTGAGCGCCTCTGCCCGGTGCGATGCGGTGCCCGAGGTGGCTCCAGCCTTGGAGGGCTGTAGCTGTGTCAGTGTGTTACCACAGCTGGGCTCAGGAGGCTGGCTGGGCGTGGCTGTGGGCCATGCTGATGTGGCTCTCCTTGCTCTTCAGAATAATCTGGTCTCTCCACACAGGCTTCTACCACTTCAGATGGATGTCCCAGCTTGTTTGGAGTCAGCTCAGGGAATCTCAGTGAGGAATTTGCTGCTCCTGTGAGCAGAGCATGTGAATCCCTGGTGGCCAGAAGTTGGTAGGTGGTTCTCCTGGGCTGTTCATTTCTTGGCTTTGTCTTCCAGACACATGTATGCTAGACTTGATGCACCTGGACTCGTCTCTTCCACATCTGCATATCAGTGAGCAACATCAGGAATGTCATTTACCTTTACCCTCGTGATAACCATAAATCATACCTGAAATTTCTCTGTATGCCCATTTTGTAAACTTGGTTTCCATCGAGAGCAGCTACATAAAACCATTGTCCTATATTGATCGTTAGTGGGGATCAGCACCAAACGCAGTGGAATGACTGCAACTGGTTCTAGCCAGACATTTGTCTAGTCATCTTTTGGTAAGAGGGGTGTGTTAAGTCATGATCAGAAAAGTCATAGCTACTGTCATCTAAAATCTACCAAAAATGATTAATAGTCAAGCGGGAGTGTTTAGTGTTTTTTGTTGAGCCCGCATCGATTTCCCTTAGAAGCCATTGTTTTAATGAAACCAAATTATAACAGTGGACTTTGCAATGCTGCGTGTGCATATAAAATGCTCAGCCGGGGGATGATGTGCATCTACTCTTTGAAGAAGGCTCTCAGCTCTGCAGTATGCTGCAGTTCCTCACCTTCAACTGGACAATGACTTGCATGGAATTACATTTATGAAGGCACTTACTTCTTCATGGACTTCCATGGGCTTCCGATGAGATAAAGCCAAACTTCTCATGCTGGTGAGGTGTTTCCTTGATGGCTGCAGGCCATGTTGGTCTTCCTCAGACACTTTTGTTAGTTTCTTTCTTCAGAGCAGACTTAAGACACATGCCCAGTAAGATCTCTGCAAATTAGTCAGCAATTAAAATGTACTTATGATTTTATGCTAGTAAATTAGCTGGAAGGACAATTTGGCTTTTTTAACCAGTGGCAAAAATGCCTTGGATACTGGATCACTTTTATAGGCCTGGCTTGAACACAGCATTTTCCAAAAAACAAATCAAATCATTTACTGCCACTGTTGCATGGTTGTTTTGGTTCGTAAGTAATTGCTGTCCCCTGCTTTCAGGGAAAGATCTGAGAGTTTGCGCAAAAAATTTATACTGCTCTGGGCTGCTGCCTTTAAAGCAGTGTAACTTCTTGTCATGGTGCAGTAACACCAGTATTTCACTGAGAGTGCAGGCATGGTCTGTGTGTGCTTGGGATGCTATCGTTATACTAGAAACAGATCTACAGCAGGGTCTGCAACATACAGACACCTTTCCCGTCCAACCAGGCACTGGTCAGAATTGACCCATACAAAAACTTTCATTTATTGAGTGGAAGTTATTATTAAAGAACTCAGATCCCTGATCTGATCTCAGATCTCTGTGGATGAATCGGGAAATGGTTCAGGTCAAACAGACCCTGCAGATCCTGCTCAGAACACTCTTTGCCCTGATGTAACTGAACCAACGTGAACTTCTGCATTAAGTGGTATTTGAATTAATGATTAGATCATAATACATGTGACCATGTCTGAACCTGCCCTGGGAAAAAAAGGGGATAACAAACTATATGACATTTCAAAGGTTCTTGGTCTGTTCAGCTTTGTACCTTTGTTATGCTTTCATTGTGCTGGGACTCCACTGCAGTTGGCATTGCTTTGGAGCAAGGGAAATGGTTAAAAATTTGTCTTCAGTGCATGTGTTGGGACTCTAAGGTTTAGCATTCCCCAAGGACAAGGGCTGCCAGACAGAGTTGAGAGCAGAGTTGTCCAGTTCAGTGAGGACAGAGACCATCTGGGCAGGGGAGATGACTGTTTTTAGAATTCCAGAGATGCAAGGGAAAAGCCCTCTGTGGCACAACTCCATCTGCTTTTACTTATTTCTTCCTTTCATATTCCACAGAGCTTTGGTTGCTGTTTGCTGTTCTTGTTGTCTGGACCTTCCTCTAGGCTTTTTAGGCACTGGAGATGCCCCTCCCTTGGTGTTTGGGGGTGCTCCTCTCCCTCTAGCTGGGAGCATGGCGTGTTTCACCCACTGTGACTGGGGACGGGAACCTGCAGCTCCACCAGGGACTGGCATTCCATCCTTTCCCCAGGAGACCACCTATGTTGCCTCTGCCATTTTGGTGTGCCTGGAGGGGGACATCACTCCCAAACCTACAGAGCTGTGTGGCTTGCTCTTGCTGTGTCTTCTGCGTGATTCTGGTCCAGTGTAATGCTTTTCCACTTGTATTTCAGGGTTTCCCCCCTCGTCTTCAGTCTCATGAGTCACTTGTGGAAGCTGTTGGGTTCCTCACGTTTCAGTACCACTGCTTTGGGGTCCTGTACAGGTTCCACTGAAACCTGTGGAGTGTTTTACGTTGATGGAAGCATTTTCCATCGACAGCAGTAGGGGTGAGTCAGGCATTCGAGTAGCAGTGCCAGTCAAGGGTGGGTGCTTCTGAAAAATAAGATTGTCTGCATGCTTTGGTGAAGTGAGGAGAGACCGACAAGAGGGTTGAAACATTTTTGTAATGAATACTAAAGGTCTTCCCCAGACACCAGCTCCCTCATCTGGGATGAGGAGACCCTCTAGGAATGAGGAAATTCTCACAGATTGCCAGAAGCAGAGCTGACATGTGAACAGCAGCCTGTTTTTAATCAAGGTCTCACACGCACTCTGGCCCAGCTGCTCTCGCAGGATGCAGAAACTGCCTTCCACTGCAATGCCTTTTGGGTGGGCTGTTGGAGGCAAAGGGTATTCAGTAGCTCCTGCTCTTTGTGGGCCAAAAGTTCTTGCTTACACTGTGGTCTTCACTGGACCACCCTCCATCACATGCCATGTTTTCCTAAAGCATGTATTGATTACCTGCTCCGTGTTTCTGAAGTGGAGGGTGTCCAGTGCCTGGGCTTAGAAAGGCAGGTGAGACTTTCATGAATCTGAAAATATTATCTCTTGATGGGTTTCTCTTTTTTCTTGATGGGTGATGGACAACACCACTTTGTTCAAAGCTCTCCATGCAGGTGAGGTTGTCCTAAGTCTTTGATTGTGTTGCTTTCCTCCAGATTATTTCCTGTCAATGAACATCTTTTTGGAGTTCACTGTCCTGGGACTAGATGAACACTCTGGCTGGAGCCTTGCCGTATGGACCAGAGCAGAAAGGTTTCTCCACTTCTTCTACAGGCTGGACACATATTTGTACAACCCAGGACAACATTTGTCTTTTGTCTGTAGTCATGAGACATGGCTGACTCCTATTAAGCTTGCAGTCCATTTCCAAGCTCTCCATAATTTTCTGAGGAATTGTGGACAGGTTTTCCCTATCCTTATCTGTACTGAATGGGGTCCAATTTTTTTCAGACATTTTCCCCACTGTCAAGATCAGAATTCAAGCCTGTCTTCAGGCAGTTCTTCCCAGCTACATAGCAGCTGTGTATTTTACAAGCATGCAATCTATCTAATAGCTCAAGTTGTTAGA
Source organism: Tichodroma muraria (assembly GCA_013390105.1). Classification (NCBI taxonomy): domain Eukaryota; kingdom Metazoa; phylum Chordata; class Aves; order Passeriformes; family Sittidae; genus Tichodroma; species Tichodroma muraria. Next base: position 25,390 of record WAAG01016927.1, read on the forward strand.
GAAAACTTTGAAGAAATCTGGACTCACAACAAACACAGTACAGCTCTGCTGGGTTAATCCCTCCATTTTGACAGTGACCCATTGATAGTGTCCAAGTATCACATTTCCAGTCACTTCTGCATCTGCTCTGTGAAAGTTTATTTGAGAACATTTATTTCATCTCTTAGGAGGATGTTATGCATCTGAAGCTTTATAAGTCAAGACATGTAATGGCCTCTCTGCTATCCGTGCGGCCTGTCATAGAGGGAAATTAGCTTAGCTGGATCCAAATTATTTCTGATTAAATCCATATTAGCCTAAGACTTTGCTTTGTTATCTTCTGTGCTTACGAATACTTTGTGGTATTTATTCATTATTTATTTATGTTTCAGACTTTTTCTCCTGGGAATTGTAGCTAACCTGACTTTTCTTCCTTTTGAAATCCACAAGCTTATTTAATTTTAGGCATAAAATTTGCTTTGTTCTCTCTGTCATGCCTCAGACTTCCCTGATAGGAGACAAATTGGTAATTGCTAATTGTTTCAGCCAGTCGTATAAATCGTGTGAGTTAAAGTTCATCTGGTCTTGCTTCTTCCCCATTTTAGGGAGAGGTACTACCTCTCTGCCATGGGTTTTAGCTGTGCTTCTTGTACCTGTCTAAAGATAACTGCTGCTAGTGGTCCATGCGTGTTTCAGGGGATGCAGAGTGAGGGGAAAGTTTCATGAAAAGTTGCATGAAGGGTGGTGCAGCTTCTTGTCACAGTGCAGAAATCAGGCAGCTCTAAGAGACTGAAAAACCTCTCTTGGAGCAAAGTGTATGTAAACAGGGAGTGGCAGCCTCTTCTTCCAGGCTGGAATGCAGTGAGTAAATGGGGCAATGCAGGTTGAAGGTGAAACCTGTAGCAGCCTTTTAGTTGAGGGTGCTTACACGTGGTGATGACACGGGAGGCTGTCTAGGGCTCTTGCTCCAGTCCAGAGAGGGAAGTTGAGGCCTGAGAGTCCAGACTCAGGGCTGAACAGACAGAGCTGACTTCAGTATCTCTTACAGTAAAGCAGCCCTGGCTTTTCTGTGTGAGAGATTGTCCCTAGTTTTGGTCTGCCTGGGCACTTTCCTGATTGCTGCAGTGATCAGAGGTCCTGTCTAGCCTGGAAGTCTTGATTGGAGCTCCTGGTCAGAAGGGGTGGGACAGCACTGTGACAGCAAAGAAGCACCTCCTTTGACTTGTCTTGCTGTTCGAATCGATCTGCAGTTCCCCGCCTCGTTTGTTATCCAAGTCACGGTGGCTGGAGCCAGATCTTTTATTCATCAGGGTAGATTTGCAGGGCCAAAAACTGGATCTAAAAGGAATGAAGAGACATCTACAGAGCTCCTTCTCAAAAGGTTGTCTGGGGGTTTGCACCACACCCAATCTTTTAAGAGCTGGAATAATATAAAACCTGGCAGGCTGTAAATCAAAGGCCAGCACAGAGAAAATCCTACCACACACATTTCTTTTTGTAGATGTAAGAACTTTTGGCCTCTTTCTTGCCATCTTGTACCTGCTTGCTCTTCCATGCAGCTGGTGATTTTGGGCTCTCCTCTTTTCCCCTACTGCCACATCTCAAAGCAGTCACTACCCTTGCTGTGTCTGGGCAGAAAACAGCTCCAGGAGTAAGGTGTAGGGGGACCTTTGTGTCTGAAGGCTTTCAAGTCTTTCTTGGGAGTTTGAGACCCATTCGCAGTCTCAGTTCTAGTATTTGGCCTGTTTCCAAAGCTCGTGGGGAAGGTCCAGATATGTGGTTGTTAAAAAACTGAGGGCCAGATAAGCAACATAAAGAGATAACCCTTTAGGAAAAAAATGAATAAAAACCAACTCAGTTGCCTGATTAGTTTTGCTCTGGGAATCCCTGTAGTCTTAGGTTTCTATGTCTGGCCTTGTTTCCACTTCATCCTCCCTCTCTGAAGAGGCTTTTTGTCTTTAATTGCAACTATAAATAAATCATCGTAGCCAGAAGTAGTATTTTTCCAAGTCTACAACTCTAATATCCAAACCCTTCAGTTTCCAGGAATTCGTTTCACCTTACCCAGAACTCGCGACAAAGAAGTGAAAACCACATTCTGCCTGTATAATGTTAGCTCCAGTCTAGAGAAGTTTTCCTCTGGGTATTTCTGTCCTGGCTCCAGACCTGATCCGCAAAATAGGATGAAGACCAGCTCATTAGCACCCGCGTGGACCAGTTGTACCCAAAGCTTCCAGGCAGCCCTGTAGGTGTGTTCAGGCCTCTCTGCGCCTCTTCCCTGTGGGCATATCCTCAGGAAGCTGACAGAAGCTGACAAACATTGACCATAGGGGACAAACCACAACAAATCAACTGAGCCGCTGAAGAACCCTGCCCTTGTGCTACCTATGTGTGAGCACATGGACTTATAGGTAAATTTAGTTCCTTACCCACTGTTAACAGGGTGATAATGGGGAGAAACAGTGAAAAAAAGAGAGGGTGCAGTCACAGCCCAGATGAAAAAATATCCAGGTGGTCTTGAACGTTTTTGGGTAGCACACACTGGTCTATGCTGCTCTTGTTATCTGCACCGACTGAGGTGAGTCAAAATTTGTGAGTGAGCTCTTCATTTGGCAGTGCAGTGTGCTCTGGACTGCTGCAGAAATCAGCCAGCCTCAAAGAGCTTGTCCCAGAGGAGACAAACTGTCCTTCCTTGGGACTGAAACAAGCCAAAAACAAGCTCAAATCTGAGTTTTCAGTGCATGAAGGTCAGTTAAATGATCCAGGACCTGTCCTTGCAATGCTGCTGAAGCTCTGCTCTTAGGCTGATCTTCCTCAGCTCAGAAGAGAGTGGTGGATAATGTGGACCAGACACAACTCAGCTGGGAGTGAGAGAGGAGACTGAAATCTTTTTGTGTGGTAGGTGAGTGTTTAGATACCTTCAGGGCAAACTGGACTGATACAAGTCATAATAAGTTTTCTTTTCTGCTGGTGGAATACTTCATCATTGATGCACAGAGTTTGCCTGCTTGTGTAAATAAGTATTTAAGTAAAGAGGGAGCCAAACTAGAAGTGAAAACTGCCTTGTAAGGATAGCATATTAGTCTTTGTTTCAGCCTAATTCCCTCATTGTCACAGGAACATATGTGATGGTGTAGTCATCCTTGTGGATTGTCTGCTTGTTCTTCAGAGATCATTAAACACAATTACAGGAAAAGAGATCTTTGTTTCTGAGCAACACTCAGCTTTTATATAAGTGTTCCACATTTTCTTCAAAACGCTTTACCAATTGTAACTAATTTTAACTGTTTGGTTGGCATGAATATAAGACAGCCCTTTTCTGCCAACTGATTCTCATTTGTTTTCATGGGGATTGAATGTCTGGGTCCTTAAGTCACCTTTATATATGCCAGCCTCAGGTTGTGTTTGCTTCATGTAGCTTTCTTGCTGTTTAGTGTCTTGGGGTGAAAAACCTCCCCTTTTGGATAGAGATGGTAAATTCCTAGGGGCCTCTGTGAGGGCTGGATTTCTCATGTCTAAACGGAGAGAGGCTCTATATTAATGAAACCCATCTACTTTCCTAGGCTCTGCTGATGGTCTCCTAGTTGATTGTGGACAAGTACTTGCTCCTCCATGGACCTCAGCTGGCCCATGTGTGAGGAGGCGTGGGACTGCCTTCCCCTGCCAAGGGGCTTTCAGAGCCAAGAGGAAGATGTGTTTTGGAAGGACTGGACTTGGCAGCACAATAAAAAGGAAGAAAATAGGGAGTTTCAGAGCCAGAAGAAGAGGGAGGCATGGTCTGGGCAGGGACTGGATGAGCAGAGTCAGCAGCAGCTGGGGTCTAACTCAGATTTGTGCTGCAGCTTACATATGTCCAGACATGGACCTGTTGCTTATATTCATTTGTAAAGTACCTTTCAGAGCCACAGGGTTTTAGTGATGGTAATGTTGTCCAACAAAGGCCTCTGTTTAAATGTGGACTTTCTAAGCTACTTGAGGCCATGAAAAAATAATAATAAAAGGTACTAAAAACCTGGTAAGGCAAAGAAAGGCAGGGCAGAACTGGCTGGAAAGTGGAAAATATTTCCCATGATGAATTATAAATGAAATGTGTTCCTGTGCTTTGAAATTTCTGCAGCATTTTTTTCACCATCAGAAATGCTAAAACCTAAAAGAAATTAAGTTAAACAGAAATAAATAAGATCTTAAGCAGCTCCTGCCTCCAGGAAATGAGCTCCTCCATCTCCCTTTTCTATGAAAATATGTATTTAGAAAATAAACTGTTTTTCTCTTTGAAATTAAACTATCAAATATAAAAGGTTGACCAGCTCTAGGAAAGTCTGGTCTTGCGCTTAAGGCACTGATTTTGGACTGAGAAACCTGGGTTTAATTTCCACTTCTGCTACAAACTTTTCCTGTGTGACCTTGGGCTAATCCTTTAATCTCACTTTGCCTCTGTTCCTCATCTGTCAGATGAGGCTATGACTTCCCCACCTCACAGGGGTGTTATGAGAGTAAACACATCCTCCGTGCCCTGCGCCTCACCTTCCAGCCTGCTTCTCTCCTGGGGCAGGGGGAAGGGAGGGGTATGGTCCACGCTTTGGGAGCCACTGACATCGCCCCCTCCATGGCCATCGGATAGACTGGTGAAGGCAAGGCTGAGTGGGACACCCCAGCAGATCCTAAGTGCCGTTGGAGAGCGAGAGACGAGGGAAGAAAAACACTAAGCACACGTGAACTGTGGGAAGGAGAAATTTGTTGTGTTCTGTCTTGTTTTGGTTTGTTTTTTCCTACTATTTCCCTGTGCTTTTTTCCACCCCTAAAGCCAGCACTCACGTAGTGTCCGTAGCACTCTAACAGCACAAGAACTGGCCCCGTGTAGGGCTGGCTGCTTCCTGAATTAGTCTACATTTGCAGCAATTACCTTCTTTCCTTTCTAGCCAAATGTTTCTCTGAACCTGAGGCCCAGCTAATTTTTTTTGTCAGCTCTGGTTGCGCTGGGCGGCCCTCCCTTCCATACGGGAAATATAGAGATGCCATTCAGGCACCTCTAATCCCGCTTTCACTGCTGCACTCATTAAAACATTCCTTTATTTATTTTAATTTTATTCTCTCCTCCCCACCACCTTTTCTAAACAACCACTTGTATTATGCTTTTAATTGCCTTTAGATTTCCCTGGTGTAACTTCTCCGGCGTCCGCATAGCCGTAGGCAGAGCGCACAGTGCTGGGAGCTTTGCACATGGTCTGTGGGCTCGCTATTGACTCAGTGGCGTGCTGTGAATGACTCAAAGATCCATGGGGATCGCTGGGGGTGGACAAAAGGGCGGTAGGATCGAAAGCAGGGGTGGAGGGGGGACGAGAGGGAAAAGCCAGCGAGACGAACACGCTCCGCGCTCCCTGCGTGTTGGTAGGGCATCTTCCTTCAGCACAAGGAGAACAACTTCAGCTGTGGACCGGGAAGCCGGGCTGCACTGCCAGGGTTGGGGGGCAGCAATGTCTGCATCATGGCTCTGTGAGCACAAGCTGTAATGCGGCCTTATACAGGCATGACTTCATCTGTTTCCATAAGATTGCTTTCTCCCTCTCTCTTTCTTTGGCTGGTAATTGAGAAACGCATGAGCTCACCTCCTAGGAGCGGGAAATGAGAACCGCAAGAGGAAACGAGCTGGAAAGTATACATGGGCCGGAAAAAAAATATAGATTAGGTGGGGGGGGAAGTCAGAGATGTTATGGAGAAGAAAAGGGATTCCTCCTGTGTGGGGTCATTGCCATATAGGGCTCATGGCACCTTCCTCTGCACTTCAGGCAAGGGCAGGGCTGGGGCAGTCCTGTTGACATCTGTGCAGTTGTGCTTGTCTTGGGAGTATCCTCTGGGCACGAGGGGCCCAGAGGCAGGGTGGAAAGATGGCCCAATGTGATGGTGGTACCTTATATACAGTGTGTTGATACAAACACAGCCTCTCTCTCATTAGTGCAGATTAAGTGATGAGGAGTGTAGCCCAGGTGTAAATGGGAGCAGAGGATGAACCCATACAGGTGTGGGGCTTTAAAGTGCTTGATGGAGAAGGGGGAGGAGGAAGGAATGATGTTTTAGGTGGAGTTAATCACCTGAGTGAGGTCTCTGGGGCTGGCAGATTTCACAATGAGGGCTGCAGGGTGCTGCTGGTGGGAGAACTGCTCAGCCAGGCCATGCTTTCTTGGCCAACTCATTGGATCTTGCTCACATGCAGGTAAGCAATGTCCATTACCAGCATTCCACCTCATTGTTTCTTGTCTCTCTTTTCCCCTAAATTAACCTTTAGCATTTGGAAAAAATACATCTGAGGCAGGCTATTCTCAGTTTGGTTTCCACTTGATTCTTTGTAGGTTTTTTGCTTTTGAAATGGAGATGTATGATAGAGGAGGTGGTTTAAAGTGGTCAGTTTGGCAAGGAGAGCCTTGCTGCCTTGTTCATTCAGTACCTTGAGTTTCTTCCCTGGTGCCAAATCTTCTCTTTCATCATGTGTCCTCTGCTTGCTTTTACTCCCTGCACTAAACATGTCTCACGTCTTTCCCCTCTGCTGCTGTTGAGATGAAGTTTGGAAAGAGAGCAGCTGTCCTCTCAGGGTTAGCTGTTGAACCTGAAGGACTTGTTCTTTAGTTGATGGGCCCTAATATAATGTCACCTGTCAGGGGGTCCTGTCCCCAGAGGGACTTAAAATGACCACTGCTAATTATCTCCAGAAAGCTGGGCTGTTGGGAGTCCTGCACGCAGCCAGGTGCAGCTGAGGGAGGGAGAAAGCTAATGAACCAACTGCGGGAGCTGTGGAGAGCTTGCAGCATCTCCTGTTGATGCAGAAGGCTATTGTGATTCACCCAAGGTGGTCTGAGCGACTTGGAGCTTTGCAAATTAGTTCTTTGTTCTTGATCTATGGGGTCTTGATTTCAAAGTCTAAATGAAGACAGGTCAGAGTTTAGGACCAGCTGTAGTTGGCATGTATATCCATTCCTTTTGACCTGTTCCATTTCTTTATGGTGATTCAGGTTTTTTTTAAATTTTTTTCTTTGTGTATACCAAAGGGATGTCTAGCTGACGGGAAGCCTGTGCAATGTATTAGGGCTTGGAAGATCTGTGCTGGCACAAGTTGGGGACCCCATATACGTTATACACTATTTGTGTTTCCACTGGATTTTTTCCTCTTCTCTTCACGTTTCTTTTTTTTTTTTTTTCGCAGTTTTTCCTAAGTGAAACACTAATGCAGTAATGTTCAAACCCACAATGTTTGAATGGCCTCTAAATCAGGCAAAACAAGCTTGCCCAACCCTAGTTGAACAGACTGGACTCCTTTTCTAATTCATGCACACTCTGTTCGTTTTGGCCTAATAAATACATTTCTGTCCTAGACCACGAGCACTGGGGGACCTTGGAAAGTTTGACGTTAGCAGGAGAGGGGCAGGTGACCAGGGGAGAAGAGGAAAGACTGGATCAGTACCCACGATTCCTCTAGATGTCTAATAGGGAAAGCCATATATTCCAAACTGGTGTTGTGCGTAAAGAAACCCACGTTGGAGATTCAGTAAGAATCAAGTTCCTTGGATGTCACTCTTGTTTTTCAAAGGCTTGTGTTTGACTGGAAAAACCCAGCAGGGACTGAAACTACAGCAGTTTGGGGTCTCTGAGAACTAATTGAGGATGGAGTGGGTTGTGACCCAGTTTTAGGTCTTGGAGCACAGGTCTCACTTGGATCTGATTGCTTTTGTCTTTAATGCAGAGTGTCTAAGCACCAGCAAAATTGTTGCCTTCAGTGCACATCACTCTTGCTGTAAGTGCACAGTGCACAACAGTCTCTTTGTTAAGTGGAGTTTCTCGGGACTCCGAAAAGGATGAAAGTGTATGGACTGCTTTTACTTACTTCCCCTAAATACAGACACAGTTGCAATAAGGCTTGTAGCTGTGGCTTGTATCCGTGGCTGATCTTAGAAGAGGCTCATGTCCCTGAAATAGCTGCTCATCCTTGTCCTTGTGTGTGTACCTAAACTGACCCATGGATGCCACTAGTACTTCTAGTGCTTGCTGCTCTGCTTCGTGCAGGTTGCTTGGAAGGTCTGTGGCCCAGGCCTTGCAGTCATCTTTCCTGCTGTTAACCTGGGAGCAGGCCATGAAAAAGACAAATTATTCTGGCAGTGGGAGATGCCTTCTGACTGACATCTATCCCATGGAGAGAGCAGGCTGTGCATCTGGTGTGTTACAGGAGTGCTGTGAGCTCACGTTCACGCCGAGTGACCTGACTGTGGAGCATTATTAATCCCACTGCAGAGCTACGGAGGGGTTGGGGTACACATCACTTTTCTGCCATGGGGGGAATGCTGCTTTGCCTATCCTAGAGGGTTCAGCCCTGATCACAAGTATTTTCTAGGATTCAGATGCTTTAATTCTAGCTATCCAGTCCTCCAAGACAGAAACTAAAGGGCTCTGTCTCTCTTGACTTGAAAGCTAACATGGGTAATTTTTTGCTGTTCAGCTCTTTATCCAGTGGTGTCTTGTTTGTGGGACTTTTGCTGGAGACAGTATGTTGGTGTGTCCTTAATGTCAGTCAGGAAAAATAGTTTCACTCTGGAGGTGTTTTTCTAATGGCCTGGAGGAAGCAAACACAGCTTTAGAGTAGGGTGCAGGCCTGTGGTGTAGTCACTGCTTGGTGTGACCAGGTCTAGACTGATGAACTTATTTGGCTCTGTCTGGGCTCATCATGAACACCCAAACTTTTCCGTGAAGCACAGCAAACGATAGCATGGCCTAAAAGAAATATTTATTTCTGCCTTCCATGCCTGTTTGCCCTGCCTTTCTACCTTTGGGCTTTAGAATATGATTCAGAACCTGTTTGCCTGGCATTTTACATCTTTGCTTTTCTAACCAATGTCTCAATGCTCTTGGTTTTGCCCTGCTTTCCTTTTCTTCCCAGCCTGGCATGTCCCTATTTTGCCAGACCTTTTGACTGGAAAAAGCAGGCAGTGCTTTCTCCCTTACACACCTGCCTTCATCTGTGTTGGCCACTCTGGTATTTTAATTTCTTTTTCATTGGCCCATTGCACACGTGTTGATTGGCTTTGCAGCTGAGGTCAAGGAATTTCCATGTCGTACTTGGAGAGAGGGTTTCCCCTTCAGAGTCACTGCCTCTACCAGGCACTCCTTCATGTAGAAATAGCTTGGCAGCTCTTGGAAACAGGTCTGTGTGAAATAATATTGTCTCTTTGAGGTCAGGAAAAAAAATGCCGTTATACAGTCATGCATACACTCTTAAAAAGAATTCCACAAAGCTTGGTCTGTTTCCCTCTCTCACACTCTCCTCCTGCCTTACCTTTTTCCTAAAACATTGGAGAATCCAGTCTTGGAGTCTGACGGCACTAAGCATACAGCATGTACTGTGCCTTTTGAAATGCTGGCTACACATAAAAGCCTTGCTTAACACTGGGCTCCGTTGCTTTATTATGTTGTGTGCACAGTATGTTGGTGGTGGGGTTCCCCACTGGGTGGGGAAGGAGGGCGGGTGGGATTAGGAGTAGTAGGTGTGAAGAGAAGCAGCTGGAGCAATGGGTGATATGTGCTGTGGTTGCTGTGCTGGGGCTCCTGCTTCCCAGGCTGGAGAGGGAAGCCAGGAGCAGGCAGCTGATGTCAAAGGTTGTGCAAGTAGCCATGGGATTATTTGTGCGTTTTGCATCATTGTTGGTTTTATTTCTGGTTGTGATGCTCCGTGCTTCCTGGGAGAAGGGTAGGTGGAGGGGAACACGTGGGAGGGAAAGGAGGAAAAAAAGTCCCGCTGCCCCAGGACTATAGGGCAAGTTCTTACCCATCTGCTGTTTCCAATGCTAAAGATTGGCAAGAGCCATGCCTTTGGGGATGGATGATCTCATTCCAGGACTAGGACTGCTGCTTGATGTGCGTGTGCTGGTACATCCACTACCATAAATCTGTGTGATTGCTTGCCTGGTGACGCATTTCTAGCGGAGGCCCATGCCTGGCTAGGCATCCACCCGGCCAGTCACGCACATAAATACGCGGAGCTTATATAGATGAAGCTTACACAGAGCTTAAATATACGGACAAAACCGGGAGCAAAAAACCCCAGTGCCAGGCCTTCATAAGCAGAGGAAGGCCCTGCAGTGGACAACCCATGGGCACATTGGTGGACAGAGGAGCAGATGACCTTGTGCTCTGTAATACGTGAGTAGTCTGGACGGGCCCAAGTGCTGTGTGGTGCTGTGCTTTAATGCTTCCCATGTGTTCACATTACCACCCCAACTGCTCTTTTTACTGCAGCTGGGGAGAACTTGAGTGAAACCCCTGAATATGAAGGAAAAATTGCTCTGTTTCCACAGCCATAAAGGTCCATTTCTGCTGTCCTTGTGACATCTGCTTGCTCTTGAAAAGGAAATCAGAGCCATGTGCAGATCAGGATGACTCTCATAACAAACATATTGTCGGAAGAGCTTTGTTGGCCCTCGTAGTTAAGTGCCTGCTTGGATTGTGCTCAGTGATGTTCAAACTTTGACATTTGCTGAGTGGCAAGCACCTGATGAAGCTTTGTGCTGTCATAAGTCCCTGTGTGGTGGAGAAAACCCCAGGTCTATACCTACTAGATACACTTAGACTCTGAGGCTCCAGGATGGTTGGGCTAGAGGCACAGTGGATAACACAGTAAAAGATATTCTTTCCTCATGCTGTTCAAAATGTGTACCACTGCAGCTGGTCTCTCTGTGCTAGCCTAAATCAAACCATAGACTGAAAATACTAAATGCTGCCTGAAATTCCCTATCTGCAGGATATTCAGGTGTTTATTTTGGAAGTTTGAATGGTGAACTGGGTTGCAAAGAGATTGCAATACTTGGGGATGGACCAGGATATTGGTGTATGGAGCATAGGCTTGAATGGGGCAGCTCTTCATGTCTTGGCTGCTCTGTCTGCAGCCCAGCTGGCTGCAGCTGTAAACGTTCACCTGTGGTTAGTGTCTTCCATTTTTCCTTTCATCAGAGGACTGGAGCACATGCTCTGACATAGCCTAGCAGTACCTTAAAAAAAATTCCTCTCTATCATTTGGAGACTAAAAGACGAAATCCCACAAAACACCTCCCTTAACCTTTTCCCAGATTATTACATGAAGTTCATCTCCCATTTTCCTCTTCCAGACACCTTTTTCTCCTTGACATTCTCCTTGCGTTCCTGCTAGTACCAAGTTCCTCCCTGGGGTTCTTCATTGCCATTGGTTTCACTGTCTCGTCCTAGCCCAGAAGTTCAGTGCCTGCCCAGGCACGTGAGCCATCAGGCATGTGTGTATCCCATACATTTCATTCACTGTTGTGTGGTGGCAGTGTGGCGAGAGCTTAACTCTCTGACACCTTGTGCCATCAAGCTCCACATGTTAATTGGGCAATCTGCAAAATATTGATGGGCTTTCTTTTTCCTGTTGCAATAATGTTTTTTGGAATGTTTTTAGGTGGCCACCATTTCTTTAGCATAAGAAAGTGAAGGTTTTCCCATTTGCCCTGTCTCACTCATCATTTTATCCACTTCTAGTGCAAGCTATTGAACCTTTTGGACCTTGATCTTTCCTCCTAACAACCTTGGAAACCTTTCTGTGTCTCTAACAATTTTTTGGCATCCTTCTCTGGCCTCTGTTCCTGTTACCCCTGCTCTGAAATGGGCGAGCAGGCTTCAGCTCATTCTCAAAGTGTGAATGTGTCATTGATTTATGTGTTGGCATTTATAAAGTTTTTGGTATTGTTCTTTATCCTATTCAACCTAACATTTTTTTGCTTCTTTTTTTCCTGATGGCCTCTGTGCACAGAGCAGATGTTTTCATTGAGCTGTCCGCAGTGACGCCTAGATCTTTTTCCTGAATGGTTACAGTTAATTTAAAACCCATCAGTGTATTACCTCAGCAATCCCTTGATGTCACTGGTTAGAAGATCCCAGCTGGCTGCTCCTCTTAATTCTACTGCCTGTCTGTTTCCTATTATTTTTTATTACGCTTACGTTTACTTGCATGCTGCGCCAGCTTTTCAAGCGAGGTGGGCACACTCATTTACAAGTGGCTAACACAGGCTCTCAAATTCTTCTGTTCACATACATAAAAATAATGTTCATGCTTGGGTGTTTTCACTGCTGAGTAATGCCAGTACAAGAAAACAAGCGTGGCATATATTTGCACATGTCCCTTTTTGAGAGCTCCCCTCACTGCTGCATGAAAGAGAAGCTTGTCTGCTGTGCCTATCTGGATCGTGCCAATGAGTAACCTGTGCTGGGCAGCCCTGAATATTTGGCACCATGCTCTTTCATGTAAAATTGTGTGGTTTCAATGAACTAACAGGGAAGGGGAGGAATTCTGGATGCATGGCAGGTTGAAAGCTGTCAGCACAGGCTTAGGCAACATAACAGTGCCCTTTGAGATCTCTGTGTACGTGTGGTTTCATTGTTTATCTGTCGGACAGTTTTGAAGACCTGTAAAATGCTGTGTGACGCTTTCCAATATATAAGATAACCTAAATAATACAAGGAGTCCTATGGTGCTGAAAGTAGCGCACCGAGGGGGTGCTGCGGTCTGCTGTGGCTCTGGTGAAGTCATACAGCCTGGAATAGGGCATGCAGGGACATTGCACCAGGTTTGCATTAGAAAGCTCCGTCCTGGAAGCCGGAGAAATTTCACTTGGCTCCCAGAGGAGCAGTAGTAAACCGGTGTTAATGAGAGATACTGGGAGACTGCAGGAAAGAGCCAAATGCTATAACTCTGCTTGCTGATTGGAAACTTTGTGAAGTCCCCTCTTGCTTTGAATGGCTTTGCAAATGACCTTTGGCAACTGCCATCTCCTGTTTCAGAAGCCATGCAGCTCCTCTGCCACTGAGGACAGAGTCTTAGGAAGATGGGTGGTTTAAACAGGAAAAGAGACAGCTGCAGTATGCCCAGTTTCCTACTGCGAGGAAGCTGAAACCAGTCTGATTTTGCTGAACTGTGACTCGGTTCAGTCCGAAGATTCCAATAGCATGCAGTAAATGTTACGAGCTCCTTTGAGGAAGGGGAAAAACCCCCTCTGATTCAAAGGCAAGGGGAGGAAGTGCCCAGCAAGGGACAGAGATGAAATTGCCAGGAATGATGGATGGGGAAAGCCCAGTAGGGTATTCAATTCAGAGCAGGACCTGAGACCAAAACAGATGAATGGCCCTCAGTGACCAGGCTCCACTGAGGTCTGTGTTGTGGATAAGAACAAAATCCAGCCACACTTGTCTCCTTGCTGTGGGGAGGGGATGGTGATGCACTTCATCCCCTCCAATCACTCCAATCCTGTGGAGTGATTGCTTCACTCCACAGAGCTCCTAGAGGGCTGATAGACGATGTTCTTGAAGGATGAAGCTGCAGTAGATTCTTCAGCTCCTGAGACCAAAACTCAGCGGGTCCCCTCCTGCAAAGGGCTGGTGGCTTGTCTGGCTGCACTGGGGAAGCCCATGCTGAAAGGGATTGTGAGCAGTGTGCTATGCCCGTTTACCTGGGTGGAGAATTGCTCCTGTTATTAACGTAGAGCAAGAGCAACGTGTCTGTTAGGCCAGAGATGAGCTGACCAAGGGCACGTGCATAATCCTAATGAAATGCCACATTGGAGCTGTGAGTTACAGCAGCATTTCTGAATGTGGTGGGCCTAAGCAGTCCTCGGACAGAAACAGATGCAAAAGTTTTCTGCAAGAACTTTAGTCCTTGATGTGCCCCAGCACATAAATGGTGATCATGGCAAGCGTGGCTGGTTTGTAATAGCAGCCCAGAATGGAGGAAAATCCTTTCCCAATGCATTTATTTCCGGCAAACTTGACAAGTGAGTCAATGGTGAATGCAGTGAGGACATACAGAAGCCTATTGCCCAAGCCAGATCTTAGATGGCAAAAAGCTGGAAATTGAAGTGAGGGAATACCTCCTGCTACAAAGAGTACAGGATTACAAGGAGCAGGTGAAAAAACTCATGCAATTCTGAAGTGTTCCTGATGTGGCAAGAATGTCACTGAAAAGCTTTGTGTTAGGGAGTTGAAGTACTCTGGTCTCCTTCAATGAAGGAACAAGAATGGCCATGCCTAGCAGGTAAATGAGGAGGGAAGCCAGGCTCTGGCAGCAAACAGGTGGGCCAAAGAGCACAGAAATGATCAGAAGAAATCCTCTTGCTCTACTTTACACATTTCCCGCTTTTTCACTGCCTGAAGAAAACTAAGCTGAGTCTGTAGTGGCCTGAGCCAACCAGACTGTCCATCAACAGGGACAGAGGAGAAACAGATATACAGTAAGGCCAAGTGTGTATGAGAAGATAAAAGGTGGTGCAGAAACTTGGAGGCAGTGCTGGCTTGTAAGTGCACTGGAGGGAATAAATTGGCTTCCTTGCTGACAAAAGGCCTCCAGCAGACCAAGCAAACCTATGTAAGAGTTTTCAGACTAGCTCTGGCAATGGTGAGGCTGAGCTATGAGGACACAAAAAGCAGCTGAAACTCTCATGCAGGCCTAGACTGTGCAGTGGGAAGCACTCTGCTCACTTCCAGTCTGAAACTGGAGTAAATCAATGGTCCTTTATCAGCTTCCTTTTCCCACAGACATTACTGATTTTGCTGTGGCAGTTGTTTTGCAGATATTACTGTACCACAGCACACTTTCCAGTTCCTTGTATGGAACACAGGCTCATTTCTCTGTGAATCAGCTCTTTGATAACTGCTTTGTAAACTGCAGCAGAGCAGACTGCCTAGCACGGAGCCAGACTCCTCAAGTAGTTTTCTAGTTGATGACCAAATTCAGAGGCTGTTCCTTTCTGCAGCCACCAATCTCTGTGACACCACAGTCATTTATTGTCATTTTCTTGCTGCGGAACTGCTCACCAATCCATTCTGGGATGGCAGCAGCCATTTTCAGCCTGCATTGGAAAGGTAGTGTAAAAAAGGTCTTGCTGGGCTGTTCATGGAAGCAATTTGTCATTTTAGGATTTCTTTATGAGCCCAAATCCACAGGAACATCTTTTCCTTCCACACCTTTGTCTTTCTACTTGACAGGAGCCCTCAACCCCCAAACTGTGTGTGTGCTTAGCAAATGAGGGCTTAGAGATGCAATACCACTGGGAACAATGTGAACCAGGAATGTACTAAAGCCAGAGGCATTGTAACCTAGAGCTGCACTGGACAATGTGGAAGAAATGCTGTCAAATCTGTGTCTGTGTGAGCTATTATATCCCCAACTAGCCCCCCTCCAAAAGTTTGCTCAGCATGCTGACTTTCCAGGAGCTTTCTCAGTGCTTGGAACAAGTTAGCTATCTCCTGCCAGAATTGGGAGAGGAACACGACTGGCTGACGAATACCATATGTTCCAGGCTGGCCAAAGGAAACCTAATTGTGTTTTGTTTAGCTTGTGTACTTAACTGGGTTTCTGTAACAGAGCTGAATTGGTTGGGTTTGGCTTTTTTTTTTTTTTTTTTTTTTCTTTTTTTTTTTTTTCTTTCCAGATAAATGTGACTGATCCCTTCGTGGCTGGAACCTGTCAGTTCTGTATTTTGCCCTGGAAATATAGGGCACAGCCTTCTGCCACTTCCTGAATGGAAGGGATCAGGGGAGAGCTGAGCAAAGGGAAAGGCAGTTGCCAGCAAGAGTGATCAGAAATTTCAGGACTAAAATCTCACTCTAGGCAAGGAGCATCCAGTTCTGAGGAGGAGACAAAAATGCTTAGGCTGACCAGAAGGTTCCCTATCCTTTTTTACTGATTGTTAGGCCATCAGAATGTGAAAAGTGTGTTTGTGACCTGGGAGTGGGAGCACAGAACTGTGGATGTCTAGTATTTAAATGAAGTTTTCCTGTGTAGAGTGGCTTAAAATTGGAGCTGCATCAGGCTGCAGAAACTAAAGGCTGATCTCTCTTCTGAGACCACCAGGGCAGATTGCTGTCCCTAAAAGGCACAGATTGCAGCTTGCAGAAATTGAGGTTGGACTGGTGCTGAGCAAAGTTTAGAGAGACACTTAACCCTGGATGGAGCTAGAAGAGAACTTATTCCTACTTCTTCCCTCTGTTCCATTACACTACATCACTTGGAGCTAATCCCTCCTCCCTGATGTATTTCGTTCCCTCTAACTAGCCCAAATGCTTAGGAGGAGGCCTCATCTTATACCACGTGACTGTCCAGCATCTAGCACTACCTCGACTGGAGGAGGTGGAGGGGAGATCACTGGGCCTTGTTGTGTTGCATGTACCAGCTCTGGCTCTCCTAAGGCAGGAGCTAGCTGGAAACCTTGTACCCAGTCTTCTCCTTCAAGCTGTTGAAGCATGTAGACGTGTTCTCCCCAGTTTCTTGGACAGCCTCAGCTGTAGTGTTAATAGGGGCGTGCAGCAAGCTTTGCGCCAGCTAGGAAAGAGTTGTAAGTGGTAAATGTATGCTGTTCTGACAGGCGAGCAGAAAAGGGTGGGGGCCTTGATCTCCGGCAGAGCAGAAGAGGTGAAATGAAGCTAAAAAGCAGCTGCCACTTTAAATGGATGTCTTCCCTCCCCGTCTCTTATTTATCTCATACCTTCCTGTTTACACCGTCATTTCCCGCAGCTCCCGTTCTGCTCATTTAGAGGTCAGGTCAACCCAAGGTCTGCCTCATTTCTGAGCACCAAATCAGTGCAAGTGTCACCATCTGATGCCACCAATGAGAGACAGGCTATTGGCTACTTTTCCCTGGAGGCTGCTGTGCCACAGCAAAGTGAGGGAACGTTCCAGATTTAATGGAAGATAGAAGTTGGCACAGTTCTTGACGTCTTTCTCCAAACGTGTCCCCTGCGCTACTGTGTCCTTTCACTTCTGACACACTTGTTTATCCACAGGCTGCTTGTGTCCTGATATTCTGCCATGTGCTTTGCTGCCCACACAAGCATGCTCAGCTGCGTGCTCAGCGACCCACCTCTCTAGATATTCATACGTGCTGAATCACTCTTCCATGTACACTCATAGCCACGCTCACAGATGGACTCTGAGTCTTGCGAGCCAGACTGAAACTCTCCTTCAATCTGCCACCCCTGTGTCTTCCAGACAGGGGGTGCTCTTCCCTCTTGGAGGGAAACATAGATCTTTGTAGTGTGTTTGTTTAATTATCTATTTATTCTCGGGTCCTTAGGGAAAAGATGATCACGCCTCCAGCCATGTGGAAAGAAAGAATGAATGTTGACACCTCATTTCTCCAGCCTGCCCATGCTCTGAGATCTGCTCTTGAAGGGTTGGGAACATGTTTGAGTCCAGTTCCTCCTTTTGTCAGGGCAAAAGATCATTTCATCACCTTCTAATGACTGAATTTCCAATCTCCTTGCTTGGCCTGCCACCCTGGCTACCATCCTAAGGTGTGTGATGACCACCATGATAAACTTTGAGGCCAAGCCCTCGCTGGAGGCTCTCTGTCCCACACAAGCACCCAGGGCCATGCACGGTCCTGCTGATGCTGCTGCATGATGGTGTTGGATAAGACACTCTCTGATCAGAAACATCTTCAAAGCAAAACATCCTATTGCCTGAATGTCTCCTGTTCAGTGTGGAGTGTGTTGGCTCCCTCCCTGCCCCCACTGTGATTCCATGTTGGACCATTTAAGAATTAATGAAGCCCAGATGCATGTTCTGCGAATGTAGGATCTCTGCATTTTGGAGTAGGAGCTGGCTTGATGCCTCTGTGTCCTTCGAATCCTTAGTACAGCTAATAACAACCAGAGACAGCCTCCTCAGTCTGAGGTAGATCCCACCTCAGCAGTGACGTCCCTGCGACCGCAAAGGATTTCTCAGGGACCTGGAGGGGGACCAGCTTTTGGCTGTGGAGCCCCAGGATCTGGTTTCATCTCTCACCAGCATTGGCGGGATGAATTTGGAGTTGAGCTGTCCAACAAGAAGGTGGTGAGCTAGGCCAGCCCTGGATTTCTGAGGAGGAAGTAGGGAATTCAATGTATTTTGGTGGATGTAAAATAAGGCGTGGATCATACCAGTGGGAGCTGTCCATGTGTTGAGATAACAGAGCAGATGTGCTGCATGACTATTGCAGCCTCCTGCTACTAGGCCTCTCGTGAACTGCTAACCCTCCAGGCAGGGATGAGTCAAGATGGAATGTTGCTTTCCAGACTCAGATCTGACCTGCTAAAATGCCATTGCCACGGCAGCTGTGCTTCTTCGCTGCACAAGCAGAGCTTTTCCTCTTGCAAAGTGTCTCAGCCATCTCTGCTGGCCGATGGGTCCCAGAGGTTGTTGCAGAGCTGTTCTCTGGATGTCTTCATGAGAACACATGGCATGTGCTGGGGGGTGTCTGGCTTCGTGTGGATATCTCTGTGCATGTGTGAGAAGATATTAGAAAGAGGGTTACTTCTACTGGTTGCAAGACAGATTTTGTTGCTCCCTAAAGTGAGAGAGTCTCTAAATTGAGTTTTTAGCCCTAAAATTTGTTCTGGTTTGTTTGTGGAACAGGTTTTTGCACGACTGTTTTATCCAGAAGGATGCCCCTTGGCAGGAGGCTGGGGATTGGTGGGCATAAATAATCAGTAGTGGAGTGTGCTGCTACATGACTTTACTCGTCACAGCTCTGCCATGAGCATTCAGTACTGGTTGGGCCATGACCTTGTTATATGTTAATGACCCTAATTTGAGCTTGCGGTGATTTACGGAAGGCCCTGTGGCTGCTTGTAGCAGTTCATGAAGGGTATTTCCATCTCCCATCAGTCTCTGGCATTCTGGGACTTGTGCAGCTCCCTAGTAGTGGTAGGGATTTCTGCAGGAAAAAACCTCATCCCCAAACAAGCCCAAACTTCTCAGATCTTCAGTACAGAACCTTCTCTCTTTTCCCCTTCTCTCCCCATCCCCTTCAAACATACCTGTGGGTAGAGGTAGTGTTATTGGAGCAGCCTGTTTGACTGCTATAATATTTTCCACTCAGATCCATTGACTTCTACTTCATGTTTTCTTTGGATCAACACCTTTTGAGAGCAGTTGAAGCTGCTTGAATTTGAATAGCTGGCGACAGTGTGTCACACTGCTGTCTCTTCCTGGCTTCACCTCTAGAAGGCAGTGATGGTATGTCTACATACAATCACCCAGCTGAAGTGTATGTCTCTATGTCCCCCTCAATGGAGGTCCTTTATCTGTGTACTGACAAATGTGCCCCAGAGGAACACAGCATGATTTTAGAGTGTGCTTACAGCAAATGTGTAAAGGAGGCAGGGATCACCGTTTTTCTAAACCCTTTTCTGAGAGGGAGCTTTGGCTACTCTGATGACAGGAAAAAAAGGGAAGAATTCATTGTTCTAAATTGTTTTGTGTTTTTTTTTTTTCTCCTTATCTATGATAGTTGGGCAAAAAAAAGAGAAAAGAAAAAATAAATCTTTTGGGCAGTGCTGGGAACCCTGGAGCTTCCTGCTAAAACCACTGTCTTGTTCTGACCCCCCAAAGGTAGGGAGGCCAGAAGAGCTTGGGGTTGCTCCCACTCAGGGTCTCTGTTTCCTAGGAGTTTTCCCTCCAGTCCCCTGTTCCTATATCTGTCTTCTGCTGGCTCAGGAGAGAACAACCTAAGGGCACACAAGAGCTGATTGAACAGTAGTAAACTAACAGAAAGGATAAATGTGGAACTCTTGATGCAGTTTTTCTCATTAAGACCATTGCTTGGGGTTTTTCTTCTGTTGAATTGTTTGTTTTCATGAAGCATCAAGGACTAAAGAATTTCAAAAGCAATTAGCAGATAGATAGGATTACACCCTCTGATGTATGGGAAGAAATTGATTTGTTTGTCTAGAAATAGAGTCCCTACAGGAACAGAAATAGAGTCATTGAATTTGAGGTGAGAAAAAGAAAATAGAATCAGATCCAGTGAGGTGAAAATTATCATTTCATGCTTCTAAACATTGGCATTCCTTGTTGAATATCATTGTGAAGCTTATGATGTTTGTGGATTTTATTTGAGACTTGTGGTCTTTATTTGAGCTCTTGGAATCAAGAGGCTGAATGAGATTCTCAGCTTTCTATTTATTTTTATTTTTTCAGACTAGCATTTGCAGCTCTCTTGATCCTGGAAGAAAACAACTTCACTTGAAAATATGAAGCCTCAAGGGGCCAAATAAGAAAACAGATGAAA
Organism: Tichodroma muraria; assembly: GCA_013390105.1. Classification (NCBI taxonomy): domain Eukaryota; kingdom Metazoa; phylum Chordata; class Aves; order Passeriformes; family Sittidae; genus Tichodroma; species Tichodroma muraria. Next base: position 45,459 of record WAAG01016927.1, read on the forward strand.
AATACTCCAAATACTTTTGGGTTGGTTAAGTCTTATTATTTCGAAGCCTGTATCATTCTGTTCTAGGGCCACACACAACATTTTTGAAGCTGAAAGCTGGCAACACTCATGTGTTTCATCCAGAGCATTTTAGAAAGTGGGTGAACGTTGGTGGCTCTCGTGAATGAGAATGTGTGGGGGTGATCTTCCAGGCGGCGTCTCGCAGGCCTGTGGGCTCCTTGTGCATGGCAGTGGGAAGTCCCTGCCTTGCAGAGTTCATGAACTAGTCATGGGAGGCAAGGGTGTCTTTTCCCCTCCTCTGTTTGCAGTTATCTGTCTGTAAGGAGGCAGTAAGTGAATTGCCTGTGAAGCTGAGGAGAGGAGGAGGAATGTAAATCCAATTTGCCACAGTCAGTTATATATGTGACCCATTGACAGAGTGCTGCTGTGGCTGAGGGAAGAGTGAGAAGGCACATGACAGTGGGAAGGTGCCTCGTCCCGTCCTGGGACAGGCAGGACACGTGGATGAACATTGTGTGGGGCAGAGCAAGGGTGAGAAAAGCGCCTGCAAACGGAGAAAAACAGGGGCTGTGCAGCGTCAGTCGCAGACTCTCCTCCTCACCACGTTGGTTGCTGTTGTTGTTGTTTCTGCTTTTAAAACAATATGCAAGGAACCATCCAATATCCTAGGGCTTTTGTTTATCTAGATTTTTATGAGGAAAAAAAACTAAAAAGAGGAGGAAAAGAAATGAGAGGGGAAACACATGCATTCCTTCCAACCAGAAAGTCATGAGTTTTGATTCAGTCTAATTACACAAGCGATATTTTTATAACCTCTGTGAAGTCTCCTTGCTTTCTTGGTGTCTCCATTGTTTATGTCAGAGTGGCCAGGTAGCCAAGGCAAAGTAATGTTGCGAGAAAAATTCCCTCGGTCTTGGAATATCCTGCGCTCTCTTTTTGGCTTCATAAACAAGCCTGTTTTCCTGGTTTCAGACCTCTCTTAGGTTCTTTTGTTGCCTCTTCCTCTAAACTAAGGTTACTCATGTTCTGCCCAGCTGTGGGCCATGTTGGCAGCTTCATAGCATCCCTTAAATATGCACAAAGTAGTACATAATGGGGCCAGACCTCCAGTAAATGAAATCACTCCTGTTCTCTGTGTCCCCTTCTGTTTGCAGCAATGAGACAAAGCCCATGTGGGCCCCTCTGCAGGCTGATAAGGGCAGCCCCTGTCTAGGTGTGGCTTTCCCCATTGCAGGCACGTGGACCTTGGGGTCCTGGTGGACAACAGGCTGTCCATGACCCATCAGTGTGTCCTTGTGGCCAAGAAGGCCAAAGGTATCCTGGGGGCATTGGGAAGAGCAATGCCAGCAGGTCGAGGGGGGTGATCCTGCCCCTCTGCTCAGCCCTGGTGAAGGCTCACCTGGGGTACTGTGTCCAGTTCTGGGCTCCTCAGGACAACAGAGACATGGAGCTCCTGGAGTGGGTCCGGTGGAGGGCTGCAAAGATAGTTAAGAGTCTGGAGCATCTCTCCTATAGAGGAAAGTCTGAGGGAGCTGGGCCACATCAGTCTTGAGAAGAGATGACTGAGCTGGGACTTCCCCAATGTGTGTTAGTATCTGAAGGGAGGGTGTCAAGTGGCTGGAACCAGGCTCTTTTCTGTGGTGCCAAGCAATGGGCAGAAACTGATACACTGGAAGTTCCACCTGACTGAGGAAGAACTTCTTTACTGTGCAGGTGACGGAGCACTGGAACAGGCTGGCCAGAGAGATGGTGGAGTCTTCCTAACTAGGGATACTCAAGAACCATCTGGACACAATCCTGTGCCATGTGCTCTGGGATGACCCTGCCTGAGCACGGAGGTTAGACCAGATGTCCCACTGTGGTCCCTTCAACCTTACTCCTTCTGTGCTTCTGTGACTCCTTGTATGGGTGGGGCCAGGTTGTTTGGGAGGCTGCAAGGTGGAGGGAAGGTGTGAGGTGGGCAAAAGCCAAATGCTGTGCTCTGCAGTGGTGTGTCTTTCTGAGCAGCCAGAATGTAATCAAAAGGTAGGAGTCCAGCTTCTGCTCTACCCACCCCAAGCATGCATTTCTTGCTTGGTTGAGCAAGCCTCAGTGCTTACTCCTGTAGTAACAAATAGCCCAGGTGACACCTGCACACTGTTGCCTCCTTTGGAGATCTGCTTTGGTGTTTTTGGAGATTAAGGTTTTCTAAGACAGTTGTCTGTGCTCTTAGTCAGAATTTAAAGATGCAGAACTAGACAGGCTCCAGCAGTGGCACAGCAGGGGCCCAGAGAAGGCACCATGTGGAGCAAGGAATTGAAGAAGCAGCAGCTTGGGCTCATGGATAGACCTGATGGAAAAAGGTGGGTTGAGCTGTTGAGTTGCCATGTATTCTGAGTGCTGGAAATAAGTTTTGTTTGCTTTGACCAGTCTCATTTTTTCATGGTGTTCACCACTGCCATCAACAGGGCTGGCAATGGCTGTGAATTGGTTCCAGCTCTTTGGCATTATTTTTTACCTTCCTGTAGTGCAGATGACTTTGGGATGTGGATGTTCAGGTGACTGGAGATGCATTTAATCAACACAGGGCAGTGTTACTCTGTGGATGTACTGGGGATTTCAGAGGACCTGGTACAGAGGGTGATAGGAGCTGGAAGGAAAATGTTGCTATCCCTGCAGATAGCCAGCATTTTTCCCACAGGCTGGCTGCTGCTAGTGTGATGGTAGAGAAGTTGCAAGGCTTTTGAAGAAGGTTTCAAAAACTGGCCTTGATTTTGATTGTTCAGTTATTTATTATAAAACTAGTAATAAATTGCATGTGCTTGTTGCCTCATGCTTGTTGCTCTTGAGATACTGCTTCTTGCCTTGTTAAAAAAGACCTTGCTCAGAGACCTATCACTGAAATCCATCCCTCAGTCAGAGATCCATCCATTCCTCAAGTATTTGAGCACTGTGGTCACTTACCTTACTTACTTACTTAGATGATGTGCTTCTTGGACCACCCTGATGGTGTAACCATCATGCTGATGGGAGATTTGGAGAGTTCAAAGGTGAAATGTCCAGTCCCTATGCATTTGTCTGCATGGTTGCTTTGATAGCACTGCTGCGTGCCATCACCACAGCAAGCTTCTCTGCCCCTTCTAAACCTTGTAAGAAATGAAGCTGAGGTCTCAACTGGAGAGTGATTAGCTCTGGTCTCTCTTGCAAGGAGACTGTCAGTCCCAGTCTAGCACTCATGAATTCTTCCCACATCCATTGATGTTTTTGTGATGGGCTGTCATCCATACATTTCATGTTTGGAACAAGGGGTACTAACTCTCCTCTTGGGTGGTGTTTTGGATGATGTGGAAATAAGTGCATATTCTCCAAGTGTAATTTTGTCAATGGACTGCCTGAGGAATGACCTGAAGCTTTTAGCAGAGACATGGGGAGCTCAGAAAAGAGACTCAGTGGTTGAATAGCTGAGCCCCATTCAAATGGTGGGCTCAGGAAAGAGACAAATAGGAGAGGAAGAAAAGAGACTGGTAAAATGCTAAAGATGACGCTTGGGTTCTTGGGCTTAGATGTGAGATTGAGGGTGTGTGTGAAGGAGGGCAAAAGCTCACTGAGGAATATGGCAGAAGGAGACTGCTCACCTGGGAGTGAGAGTGCTCACTGTGAGGAGTCCACAAATAGGAAGATTTGAAACAGGCTATGGTGGGAAGAAATGGAAAGATGGTGTGAGTCAGAGGCAGGGACAGCCAAATTCAGCACCACTTTTAAGCAGAGGAAACTCCGCTGACATCTTATAGCTTCAGGCAAGGACCAGCAAAAACATCTGGGCTGGATCTTGAGCAGTGTCAATCTGCTTGGGGGCCACTGCCTTCAGTGGTGCCACACTGATCTATGCACATGAAAGCTTTGAGCCTCTGCTTGCCTTCCTGCCTTCAGTCCTGCCTGCTTTTTGGGTCCTGCAGAGCTCTCTGGCTGAATTTGTGGGTGTCAACGCAGGGGGTTTCCTGGTAAATGAGAAAAATGCTGTCCTTCCATCCCGCTTCATCTGCCTGGGATTTCCGACAGAAAGGCACTGACTAATTCCATCTGGCAGGCTGACCATGCTTCAAAGACTGCAAATCCCGAGACTTTTAACTTACAAACAAAACAACAAAACCATGCATTTAAAAAAAAA
>WAAG01016927.1:50058-78298 GCA_013390105.1 Tichodroma muraria
TGTGGCTGTTGTTGAGGAGGAACAGCCTCCCTGCGGTACAGATGCCCACAGCACTGTGTGGCTGGGGAGTCCTCTCCTGACAGCCTCTTGCTTGCAGCCTGTGCTCCTCTGGTAGGATAGTGCAGGGTTTGGGATTAATCCCCTGCAGGAATGGGTAGAGACCTCCTTCTAACTCCAGCTCATCAAATGCTCTGGATAGAACAGAATCAAGGGGTGACCTTCAGGACAGTGACCTCCCCTGTGACAGTCATGGTGGAGCTTGGCTGCAAAACTCCATGAGATCCCCTGATTTGTGACAGTTTTACCCTTGCTGAGTTTTTATCCACTCAACTGGGCAAGTTTCCCAACTGGTGTGGGGGGCAAGCTGCACAGTTTCTGGAGGATGAAGAGGGTCCCTAACTTCAGCAATGTGAAGTAGGGAGGCTGATCCAGAGTTCATACAAAGGGGAGTTTGGAGTGATTACCAAAAAACCCAACACCTTAAACATGTTGCTCTTGCCTTTTAAAATGAATGTGTTGGCTTTTCCCGCGGCCCCCTTGTGTTGCATAATGGCAGTTCCTTTCAGGGAAGTGTAGAAAGACATAAGAACCAGAGCAGATCTGGGAGAGAAAAGCTTGAGGATGTCAAAAGGTAGGACATAGACATAGCATGTGGCTCTTGCTTCCAGACAACTCTAAGAGCATGGTGAAGAAATATCTGGGCTTACCTTTAGGTGTGCAACCAGTGCCTTTGAGCAAGGCAAGTGGTGATCTAGCCTTTTTGCATCTCTCCCAAAGCCAGGGAGAAAATTGGCCAGCAGAACTGGGAAAAGGATGGCAAGTGCTGCCCTGGAGGCTACCATGAAAGCTATGATCTGGAGACACCCTTTTGGTGGCCCTGTGAGATGTTGGTCAGGTCCCAGATCCCACTGTGTGTGCCTGCATGTGCCTCCCAGGCACAGCCTGTGAAAGCTTGCTCTACTGTCTGAAGAACAGCTGTGGCATTCCGGTGGTTTCCACTCTATCCCCAAACACCTTGTCACTGGTTGTCAAGACAGGAATGGAGGTTATCCCATGCTTGCAGCTGGCAGCCCTTGGAAATGCCCTGTGTGTTTTCTGGGAGGTAAAACCCCTTTTCTGAATGTTAGTCAGCAAACTATGCAGGGGAAAAGAGAGAGAAGAGAAAAAGAAGTGCTTGCTGTGAGTCAGAAGGAGGGTTCCTCCCGAGGCTGTGGGATTACAGGGAGGGTGGGGTGAGCTGCAAAGCGTGGCTGCTATAAGCAGACCTACGTTCCACCAAGCCACAGGCATGAGATGTTGGAGCTCACAGGCCCAGGAACACAGTTGGGATCTTCATTAGCTCTTTCCAAGACAGGAGGGCTTGCAATAAAATCTGAAGTGTCTGGTAATTTGATTGTCAAAGGCCACATCTTCCAAGACAAATGCTTTGGACCAGCCACAGAGTGTAGAGCCAAGGTTGCTAGGGGAAGGCTGCTAAAAGAACAGGTTTATTCCTCCAAAAGGGATTTCTTGGCAAGGGTTATATCCAATGCTTTTTCATCAGCTGTAAGATTGTCACGTTGGCAGGTGTTCCCCTCTCCCTGGCATCTACTGCTTTCACCCAACACTCTCTGGACTTTTACCCACACACCTGTTGTCTTGCTTTGTTATTGTAAAGCAGAAGTGTTTCAAACCTGCCACGAGCCAGCATCTAAGGATGTCCCAGGCTCTCCACCTTCCCCTGTAATGTTGTTGGGTGTCTCTTCTTATAGACGAGGCCTTCCTACTTAAGGAGACGGGTTGTGGGTCTAAGAAGAGCTAAGAAGGCTGGTAACTGAGTCTTGGCTGCCAGAACAGCTCGTAGGCAGCTGCTGTTGAAGGTCAGGGCTGTCCTGCCTTGGCAAGGCATGTGTAAATCTGTCTGATATTGTCTGATAACATCCAGGATCAGCATGTTGTGGACTTTCCATTTCCTACTGGTAACAAGGGATGGATACCCAGTGAAGACATGGATAGGACTCACCACTGTGGCTGGGTGTTTTTCTGAGTTTATTCCTGGTGCTATCTCTGTGCACAGAAAGGCAGCGGAGTGGGCTCTTGCTCTTTGTCTCTTTTGAATTGATTCTAGGCATACATTTCCCATAGCTTCTCCTGGCTAGTGCTCGTGTTGCCAATGAGCCAAAGTGCTGCAGAGGAAGGCCAAGTGTCTGGCAAAGCCATCGCCAACAAAATACCTGAGGTTAAGGCTAGAACTCCTCTCCTGGTGAAGCTGAAGGTGGGGGTGGGCCTGCAGTGTCATTTTGTTGCTTACGGTAGGGACCTAGCTCAGAAGGGAGTAAGGAGTAATGTTGTTTCCATGGTCCTACCTTCTTTTAGTTTCATGTAAGAAACAAAATTTACTCTTTCCCCTATGCTGAAATATGCAGATGTGCTGTGCACCTCCGCAGGCTGTATTGGAAGGAGTCACTGTGCTCTGTTTTAAATATTTGACAACCCCCTCATTAATTGTTGGAAAGACTGCCTGATAATTTGGTGGAGTCTGGAGCCTGCAGAATGTTACTGTGAGTGATATGTATCTGTATATCCTATAGCCCTGGAAGAACTGTTGAATCCTGTGAAGCTCTTGGCTTTGGAAAGACGCTTTTCAGGCACATTTTTTCCTGTAACTGAATTCCAAGTTTTTTAGCAACTCTCCCTCCCTTTTCTCTTCCCCATCCCCCTCTCAAAAGGGACATTTAAAAGAAGATACAACCATCTTCACACCACCTCCTTTCTGAAGAGAAATGTAGGTGACATTGAAGAATTTCAAATCAAAGCAAGGGAGAGTTGCCTCCTCGTATCTTAGCTGAGGTGTAAATGGGACTAATATCTCTTGGGAAGTTGTTCAACACTTATCATAAGACCCTGTATTCATTTGCTCATGATTTTGCTAATCTCAAACTGCTTTCACTGTCGTTTACGGTGCCACGCATGTGACTCAGGATAGATTTTTCTTGGGATGGTGTAATCTAAAATGGTTCACTCATTTCCAGGAACAAGAGGAGGAAAAAAATTCCAATTTTTTCCCTTCTGTGTTTGAAAAAAGACAAAATGCAAGTTTGGGTTTTTTTTTTTTTTTTTGGTTACTTCATCAAGGCAGCTAATTTCTTGTCTCTGAATGAGTCTGAGATGTTGTTTAGGAATCACTAGGAGGTAGAACCTGCCTCTTTTTTAGTGCTGGTTGTTTATTAGGCATTCATTCCACGTAATTTGTCTGAACTAAGCTTTCTCCATCCTCTGTGGAGAAAGATGAGGGCGTTCAACCAGCCAGTCTCAAAATAGGTACCTAATAGTAGTGAAATGAATTGCATCCTGGGGGTTCATGACAGAGGTAGTTTAGAAAAATTGTTTAAAACAGAGTTCTCATTTTTAGACAGATGAGTTCAACCCTCTGAGGCTGAGGAAGAGCCTGCTGTTTTTCCTATGAAAAACTGATTGTTTTCAGCTGTGTTATGTGTTTTGGAGAAGAGAAAACCAAAAATATATCTCAGTCTGCTCATGGTGGTGAGAGTCTGGTAAATGCTTTGATGAATCCACTTGAATAGTGCATCGCTGTGTCGTTATCCCAAAAGCAAGAGAGTGTATTTCATCCCTGAACCTTCCTAATGACTCTCTCATGGCACCATTGAGATTCTAGGGAGGTGGTGAAAAAGCTGTCTGTCTTTCCTGCAGCCTTGGTGGCTTCAGTTCTGGTGGTGCCCAGGAGGCAGGGAGGAGGTATGCAATCAAATTTCAAATGCAGGAGGACTGCTGGGAGCTGAATGTGGGGGAGAAGGCAGCAAAGGCAGCAGCTGGACACAACAAGTGGGGTATGGGAAGACAAAGGGGGAAGTGAGGACCAGCAGGAGGCCTGGGACTTGAAATGCTACTGGAAGTCAGAAGGGAAGAGGAGACTGATACTGGGAAAGGAACTGTACAGATGGAAAGTGAGATGGGAATTGCACATTTGAGAGGGGAGGAAACTGAGGCTGTTGATGGGGCAAGGAACTTCATAATGGTAAGCAGAGGTTCAAAATTCAAGAAATTCGGAGGAACGAGAAACTAAGTTGTGGAGGCAGCTGCACAGAATGAGGCAGAACAAAGGCTGTGGGAGACAGGCAGAAAAATTTGGACTTGGATGGGCACCAGGGAAGAATGACTGGGGATGTCCTGTAGAAAAAACAGGCTGTGTCACAACCATGTTCAGGGGAACCAGTTACTGCTACGTGAATAACCTGGATTTTGGCACTTATGGAACTTCTAGCTCTTGGGATACAACATTCGTTGTGGGTACAGTACTGTATAGACTGAATGTATCTTTTCATCTGGATTTTTTTCTCTGCTCTATTTATTGTGCTAACTTTCCCTTGTTGTTTTTCTCTACTGCTTTTTCTAGCCTTTCATGAGCAAATTTTGGGCCCAAGGAGGTTTATGCTGAACTCTCAAACATATACTGTTCAAATGGTTTGAAATACCGAGTGAAGCGTGTTCATCTTTCATTAACTGGAGTAAAGGTATGTATGTATGAAAATGATTTCCAGGAAAAATAGCTTTGAAAGTCTCAGGAAGAGCCTGTCACCTCTTCACTAGGACGCAGTCATTCCTTTTCCAGCTGATAGCCCTGTGTTGGGTGTCAGCATTGTCCCTGGATTTTCATCTAAATGATTATGAAGCAAATGGTTAAAATCAAGGGGGTTTTAAGTGCAGATGATCTGCCCCTGATCATCCAGCTCAATGAGACCAGTCTGAGTGCAGTCTGATATGAGGTCCAAGGTACAGCTTGATTTTAAACATCTGCTAAAGTGCATTTGTACTTTGAGTTTCTGGGGAAAAGTTGCTGGTATTCCTGGGTGGCAATCTGTAATTCGCACCCTTGCAAGGGATCAGCAGAAATGGGCAACGTGCTTCTCCTGGCCTTGGAGCCTGCAGCTCGATCTTGGTGTCCGTCTGGCCGCGCGTTTTGAGCCCCAGCCGATATTGCGTGTGCTTCTTGGACAATCCCGCCTTTTTACGCACTTGCTGTTCCCTGACCTGCTGGCAGAGCCTCTTGCCCCCATTATTCATCCTGACGTGCTCCATAATGCACGGAGCCAGCCTGCGGCGTACAGCCTGCAAACTTTCCTAAGGCTGCAGAAGGGGAAAGAAAAATAACCTGCAAGCATAAGGACACGCATGCGAACACGCTTTTCATGTGTTTTCACACGCTATGTGTGCGTGCAGACATCTATGCATGCTCCTCTGCACACACATGTGCATTTTTTGGATACTTGTATCCCACGGGATGAAAACCCGAGAATGGAAAATGTGCCGATAAACATAAGGGAGCTTTTCAGGGCCTTTGATTTGAAGCTGCATCTTGTAGCAGCTTTCCAGTGTTAGGATGGGATAGGGTGAGGTAAAAGGAAATAGGGAAGAGAAAAAGGAAAGCAAGAGGCAAAGGTAAAAGAAACAGAATGGAGGGAAAAGAGCAGAGGTGGAGAGAGAAAAGGTGTGGGGGAGAAAGGAAAAGTACAGATAGCAATGCTGCCAGAGTTTGTATGCCTTAAAATCTGAAAGGTCTAAAAGTTCTTGACCTATATTCCCTGTTGCAGAATTGTAGTACAATAACACACTGTGGTTTGTTTAAAACATGGAAACTTGACTTCATTCTTATGTTTTGGAGAAAAATTTCGCAATGGTGCTGAGGAGAGAAAGCAAAAAGATTTAGCTGTTCCCCTCTACAATCTCCCTCCCTCTGCCTTTTTGCGTGCCTGAAATCAAACCCATTTGCTTCTGAAATATTGTAGCATTGCTGTTTTGATGGAGCTAGGCTTGAATTAAAACTTAAAAAAAAAAATCAACCTCAAATCCACTGGGACAGGATGCTAGTATTTATAATAAAGCGGGTTTATAGACTGAATGGTTTGACATCTCATATACAGCCTGGTGGAAGCACATGCTGCGGAGTGGTCTGCAAGGGGACAGCTATCACATGGTGTTCTGACTCATTCAGATGGATTTTGGTTTCTCTTTGCTGCTTTTTTTTATTTCTTTCACTTAATTTGAAAGGGACAGAGTCAAGTGCTCCATTCCAGGGTCTGGTGCACTAATGGAGTAAACAGTATTGTGGACGTGTTGGCAAACTCCCAATTTGACTTGGCTTTGCTGGTCTCCAAAGAGTTATATTATTGGTTATTTATGAGTATGCGGATGACCTTTGGGCAGTGGGGAAAATGTTTATGAATCTAAAAGGCTTCGCAAACTTTAGCACAAAAGCGATTTTGTCCAAAAAAATGTGAACTGTGACTTCTTCATCATTCAGCCTTGCTTGTTCTCTTATATTAAAAGCCTTTGGTCATCCATTTGCGCTGTAGAATCAAACCGTGTAATGCAGGTGAGCAGTCACATGCCCTGAATAGCAAAAAGTAAAAATCCAAGTGAAAAGGCATGTGAGTAGCTCCAAGAGAGCAGCTGGGTTTGTTCAATGGGCTGCTGAAGGCTGAGTTATTCTGAGAAGTCAAAGGGAGTTAGGTGATGCTGACCCATTATAGTTGTGTATTCAGCCACTGGCTGAATTTCCAATCAGTCCTGCTGATAACGAATAACTTCTGCAGTTCTGCCCTCTGAATCAAACTTTGGGTTGCCCTTTTTTTTTTTTTTTTTGCATGTCATATCAGAAAATTGAAAATAGGTGAGGAACCTCCACCTCATTCTCTTCCTTTTTGCAAGTCATCAAGGTTATTGTTTTCTACCCTTAATTTTGTCAGTGTTTTTTACTTTTCTGTTGCTAATGCCACAGCATGATCTGAGTGTTGTTCCAGGGTCAGGATTTGCAGCTAGAAAAAGGGTTCTCAAGCAGCAATTAGTGCATCCTTCTTGCAAAAAGTCTGATTTCTTTTTACATGCTTTCTCAATATGCTGTCTTTGCCCATTGTATCGAAGCCCAAAGTATGCCACACTGGGGATTTGTAGCATTTAGTGTTTTGCTTCCCCCCAATGAAAGCCAAGAAATGCTGGCTATTGAACTTCCTTGCACCTGGCTTTGGCTCTCAGAATAAATCAGAGCAGCCTAAAGCGTATTATAAATTACTCCTGGTTACTGGTGACTCCTGGAGAATCAGGCACAGATCAAAGAGAAATAAAAAACAGTTCAGCCACAGCTTCTTTTCTTTTCTGTGGCTGATACTAAGTTTAGGTATCACAGTGACTCTATGCCTTGTTGGTTTTTATTTTTTGGTAGGATCTGCGACCTATGGAGTACGACAGCATTACGTGTCTGCTTTGTGCTGTCTAGGTCTTGTTACAAACACGTCTCTAAATTTCTGAAAATGGACTGCAAAGTTTAGGCAATGCCTAATCCCCTTTAAGGCACATGGGTGTCCTGTTTGTGGCCAGGTTTAGCATAGTTTTCCAGGGCAGAGTGGATTTTATGCTCATTGTACCAGTGTAAGGCAGGATGGTTTGTGGAGCTCTCTGATAGGACAGTACTAGAAATGAGAGCAGAGTCCATCTTGATTTCTCCTGTTATCTGTGGTGCCATTGCGATGCTGAGAGGAAATCAGGCACACCCAAATACTGAGAGGATGTATGCAGTGTACCTAATCTTATCATGCATGATGTGTCTTGAAATAGCGGAAGGAGAGAGACCCTTTGGGTGAACATGTCAACTTTGTTATTCTGATGTATGTCCATGAGTGTTCCTCTTCAAAACCTTGTCCCAAATGCCTTCCCCTCCTAGATAGCTGTGGCTGTAGGATTAGGGCAGCCTGTGACCTGCTGTCAGAAAGATGCAAAAAAATTTATTGGGAAGGAAACTAGCAACAAGGGCTGTCAGTTCTGGGGCAGTCTTCCTGTATTTGATGTTTTTTCTTCTCCAAAGACTAAGGTCCTGGGGTCAAAGGATTTATATGAGATCTGTACGTTTGAGTTCAGAAAAAAAGCAACCAAACCACGCCTTTATACATGCAGAGTTTGATGGCATAAATCTTAAAACCTCAGAAAAACAGATGGCAAAGAAAGGAAGGTCTGTCTTTTGGGGGTCTAAATAATAAAGGGCTTGTGATCATTTAAAGCTGGTCTCTCAATGTTTTGAACATGTCTTGTGACATTTGGATGGGTGGAACTGGCAACGCTGACCAGGCACCTATAAAATACCTAGATTGCTCCCTAGAACACACCTTGCTTTAGCCAGTATAATAAAACCCAGGGTATAACCCTCACCTGTGTTTCAAAGCTAGATTAAAAACCTCTCGTATGTTCAGTCACGCTTTCCACGAGGGAGTCTCTCTATAAAGCTACGAGCATTGGGATGGCTTGTTTTCCCTCTCTTTTAACTAACCGTCCGCTGACTTCAAGCTCTGAGACCCAGAGCAAGGAAAATCAAACAGGGAGATGAAAGAGCAGGAAGAGCCAGTGTTTCTGCCTGCTGGCAGCAGAGGGTGGCTGGAGGGGGAAAGCACCCTTCACATCATGCCTTGGGGCTTGTCCCACGGGAGGAGATCCAGCTTGCCAGAGGGAGGGCTTTGATCTGTTCCTGGCCACTGAGACATGCTTCCTGATGACGAGGGGGCAGAGAAGCCAGAAAGGAGGGAAAGGAAAGATGTCACAGTCTCTCAGGATTGTTCTGGCTCCCCACAGCTTCTGCAGTTGGGCTGCCCAGACATTCCTCCCTTAGCCTTCAGCTGGCCATGGCTGGGCTGTGCCTGCCATGGGTCTGAGGTCCAGGGAAGGAGTATAGATCAGAGCAAATTTCCTGATGATTCTTTATTTTATGCTGGTTTTGGTGTTGCCTAGCATTGCCATTATGTTGCACACAAGCCTCTGCCCCTCCTAGCCACTCTCTCCACCTCCAGGTGATGGGCAGCTTCTTCTCTGCTGGTGGCCCTTGAGAGACAAGGAGCTGTTGGCTGCCCTGAGTGAGAGGATGCAGGTTCTGTGAGTCTGTCTGTTGCCGTGCAGCTGGCATGTGCTCCTAGAGCATCCCTTCTGCATTGCTGAAGCAGCTCTAGCCCCACTGGTGACTGGAGAGAGCAGACTGCTCTGGGCTGGCAGCAGTGCTTGGGAGTGTGCACACCTCACAGCCGTCTCCTCTCCTCTCCTTCTGCCCGCCTGGGGTGGGAACACTCATTGTCCTGCCAAGTTTTCCTGCTGCTTGCCACTCTCTGTGCAGGTGTTCCTCACCAGGGAGGTCTCGTGCCGCTTGGTTGTCTTGCTTCACGTTTGTGTCCCATATCACTACAAATAATTTAGAGGCTGTTCTCTGCCTCGTTGATTTGCCATCATGCATTACAGTGGCATTGGGTCTGGATTCAGCAGAATTCATTCCTCTTTTCTCCCTGGCAGATGCTGCTGAATGGTTTTCAAATGTTACACCCTGGGCCGTAAACTTGTAGCGTGGTGGAAATGGCTGCTGTCAAGGCTTTTATTCTGTCCGACTCTGTCGAAGATTTTCTGCTGGTCGTTACTCAGGAGAGCCCCAGAGGAAACCATCCCTCACTTTTCTTTCAACCCCCTTGTAACTCTTGGTATAATAAATGTGTTAAATAGCTGGTGCCTAAGAAGCATGACATTTTAAGTGCTTAACTTTAACTAAGCCTGCTTCATAAGATGGCAAGATCTTGCTGCATCATTTGAGGTGTTGTTCTAATACTGGGGTGACTGTGCCAGGTGTCACATAAATGCCATTCAGGTGACCTGTGCTTGATGCTGACCTGCATGGTCATTCAGGGGAAGATAATTCAAATGCTAGAGTCTGAAATTAAAACACTGGCATTCATGGAAAGCATTCACAGACCAGGAAGTGTCAGGACCTCATATTTGCAAAGACAGGGTACGCCTGCCCTTCCCGATCACCTTGCACACAGCATTAAAACCCAGGAGGAGAGAGGTTTCTCCTACAGCAGCTTGCAATTCCTGTACAGCAGCTGAGAAAGCGATCTGTCTCGCTTATGGGCGAGCGAGGGATTTGGGTGTGCGTGTGTCTCCCTGGCTGCTGGGAGCGCATCTCTTGGACTGCTTGGCGGGGCCATCTTTGCGCAACATGCTTTTCAGGCACAATTCTGCTTTTTATTAGAGCAAACTGGCCGGGAAGGAAACGGGGATGGTGTGTTATGTGTTACTGGGGTAAGGCAAGGGATCCTGGTGGCGATTCTTTCTTTAATCGAAACCAGCTTCCGAGCAGACAGAAAAGACCATGATAAAACCTCCTTTCCTGCAGAGGACTCTGTACAGCCCTCCTCTTGGATCCAACCCCAGGTTTTGTCGCAGTTGAGTTCTGGAGGCTGTTTTCTCCTCCATCCACCAGGTAGCTAGCCTCATTCTTCACCACAGGGAGTAACACCAAGGAAAATTTTATCTAGCCTCACCTTTGCTATTTAAACTTCAGAGCTCAGGGTTTGTTGTTTCAGTATTTCTCAGGGCAGTTTTCTGCTTGTGAAGTTTTGGAGAATTGCAAGTCAGGTATCTTCAGGCAAATGCTTTGTGAGCTACCTGCATGCATTCCCATCATCTCCCTCAGTGCTTGGATCCTCATGGCCAGAAGTGATCACAAAATCTGATCATTTAGTCTGACACACTGCAGCACTGGTCACAGAGGTTTGTATTGGGACCAGGCAGTCTCCCCTCTGTTTCTACATTTGTCCTGGGCATTTGACAGCTGGGCCTGACAGAAGCTGGGCTTTCTAAACCTTGCTCTTTGGGATCCTGAGGGAAGGATGCTGTTCTGTTGTAAGGTAAAAGGAAGAAAGAGGCGTGGCTGGATAGGTTACTGCTGTAGAGATGTTGATATAAATTTTGGGGATGGCAGGCACCCCTCTGCTAAGAGCCAGCATGGTTGAGGTCTTTTTATAAGGCCCTCTTCTGTTAGGGCTGAATCTCCCTGCACCTGCATGTCTATTTCTTAACCTGCTACCAAATCCTCTCCCTCTTCCTTTCTTTTCACTTCCCAGGACTCTTGTTTTTGGGTTTTTTTCCTTCCCCTCCCCTCTGGGATGTGTGTACAGCTTAGCTACTGGTGTCTCTTCCCTGAACTCAGGCAGGCAGTAGCCAGAGCACTGAAAGAGAACCCACTGAAAGAGGGATGGAGTTGTTTAGTCTGAGATGTTATTAGTGGAGGCAAGCAGAGAGGGTGCTCAGGGGTTAAGTCTGTGTTAAGATGGAGCAGCTTAAAGGAATGGGTAGAACTGATTTTTGAAGTTTTTTAATTTTTTCTCTTTAAGGAGGAAAGTAGAAACAAGGGCCGACCTGTTTGTCACCTGTCTACCACTCTTTAGAGCTAGCACTGTGTCTGAAACTTGTTGGAGGGATTAGGACCTGGGAGTCCTAACTCTTTTTTTAGAAGGATAGAGGGAAAACAAGGAATTTTTTTATTTTTTTTTTTTTTCTGGAGGGAGCTGAAGACAAAAAAGTCTCCAGGAAGGCTGTTAGTGGAGAGGGGAAAAGGAGGAGAAGATTGTCTCTGGTAGGGACAGGGAGAGGTGAAGTCCTATCCAGCTGCCATGGAGCTATCTGTTTTGTTTTTCCTTGTTAATTCCAGTGGGAAATCAGGGTTAACAGCACACAGGGACAGCACAAAGGGGGACAGCCCATTCGATGGAGTGGAGACACTCATCCAAACCTGACAGCTGCCTAAAAGGCACTGTTCAGTAAAGACAGCTGGGTGGAGAATGCAAAATCAAGCAGGAAAGGGCTGGAGCTTGGGAGGGGAGAAGTGGAAAATACTTGAGCTAATCCCAGCTTCACCAGTGTCTGCCTGTGGGATATTGGGTAAGTCACCTGTGTGCCTTTCTAGTCTGTCTCCCTGACCTGTCCAGAGAGCAAATTGGTCTCAGTTTTTTTGGGTGACTGAGTATAGCATGAATGTAAGATTTTAGAGATGCTTGACCAGAAATCTGAGAGAGAGGGATGGGGCAGAGTTAGTGTGGATTTCAAAACAAAGTTGGTGTCCTGAGATTCAGGGTCACTAAAGGGCTAATTAGTTATAATTGAGAAGGGGGCTGTGTTCACTGGGGTACAATTTCACCTACTTCTGCATCTGAGCTCAGTCTACATGAACAGACTGAATGTAATTTCTGGCCCCTTTCTTAGACTCAGGCTTGCTTTGTGCCAAAGCTGCAGCTGTGAGAGAGCAACATGAGGACATGGGGTGCCATAAAAAAATGGACTGAAGTTGTGTACCTCTGGAGACAGGGGAGCATCCTGGGGGTGGATTAAGTCCATGTGTGCTTTTTTCTTACGGTCTTTCCTCCACTCCTGTTGTTGACCACCACAGAAGCTGGATATGTAGCTAGAGGGGGCTCTGTACTGAGCCAGTGTGGCTGCCCCTGTGCTCTTACGTACCAGTGCAATTGTAAAAGCCTCAAGCATCTTGGACCCTGTGCGGCCCAAATCTCTAAAGTGAGTCTGCATCCATTGACCCACAAAAGGGTTCTGGCAGTCTTAGAGGGAAGTGTAGGTTTTTCATATCAAAACCTGAAATTAGCTGTGTGGTGTCTGCTTTTCCAGTGCCTTGCCAGCCCTATTGATGGGCTCAGTCACAAGTTGTGCCCTCCTGGCTGGGTTGCTGAGCTGAACTGGCCGCCCACGTCCAGTTCAAAGAGACTTTGGAGGCCCATCTTCCTTCCTCTGAGCTTGCTGAATCCGCGCTGACCTTCCAAAGGGTGCCGCGTGTGCGTGGCTCTCCAGCTGCACAGGGACCGAGTGTGGAAGAGGATCATTTTGGGAATGTAGTCCCATGACTGCAAAGGGTTTGCTGCCCCCCTATGGATTTGACTGGCGCGGCCTGGGCCAGGGCACCAGGCTGGAGGAGGTGGCGGCTGGTGGAGCCAACTGCTCCGTCCTGCCATGTCCTTCCCGTTCAGGCTCTCCCTGTGCTCTGCTGCCGCTGGCAGCTGGGGGCCTGGGCTCCCATTCAACTGATTGCATAAATGTCGCTGAACGACAAGGTTTCCCCAAAGCAGCTCCATCTGTGCAGGGCACTTGTTCCTCAGGACTCCCTTGGTCATGCTGTGCTTTGCTGGAGTTTGTGCCAAACCCAATACCCGCAGTTTAAAAATAACGTTTGGGTGTGACAGCTCCATTATTTACCCAGGATCCAACATTGTCTGGTAGGCAAAGCCAAACTGCTGGAAGTCTGGGGCAAGACATTCTCTTCTGATCTACCACTGTGTTGTATATTACCTCCTGCTGCCTCAGTTTCCCTGCTGATGTATCAGGGATAATGAAAAACAGCTTATGATAACTTCTGCAAGGCTTAGGTACTTTAAAGATCACAGTTAGGACTCTCCTCCAGAACCCATGAGCAATAGAATGCCAAGGCAGACCAAACAGTTGCACTTTTTTGTTGGTGACCAAACTTTGAAAGAAGCTATTGACACAGAAATATGTAGTAAAGAACATCCTGGAAGGCCTGTGAGAGTGGCATTGATATGTTGCTGGCTTGCCTTTCACCCCTGGAAAAAAAATCATTGCACACTCTATTCCCTTTAATTTTCAACTCTGCTGCCTCTGTCTGTGCTTTCACTTCAACGACAGCTCAATGACAAGCACCTTTCTTCCAGACTCTGTACATTAACTATGTCTTAACTGTGCAAACCACTATAACATAAACCGAGAGTCACCTTGTATAGTTAGTTGCTTTATTGTCTGTTGTTTATTTATTTTAAAGAAGTCAGACCTTTGAGATTTTCTTTAGTGTCAGAGAATCCTCATTCAAATAATCCTTCCCATCGCGGAAAAACGTGGATCAGGAGACATGAAGGTTGTGACAGCTTCACCTGAGACAGTACAAGCTTTAGTAGAAATTAAGAAGGTGACACTAAAATGCTTTGACTGAAACTGGAAGCAAAACAAGGTGATTGGCACTGTCCTGGCTTAAAAAGAGCTGCCTCAAAAGCCTTCCTTTCTCCACTACAATCCCCTTAAGGAAATGGTTCAATATCATGGGCACAGACTGTTTGGCAGATCCTCAAGTCATGCTGCTGATACAAGAAGGAGGGTTCTGCATTTCTTTGCTTCTTTATGATGTACAAAGAAATGTCCTGTGACTTGGGTTTTTCAGTTTCTGAGGAAGAGAATCTATTTGCTCTCTGCTGGAGACACAGTGAGCACAACAGGGGTTGAGAGCTCAGATGATGTGCCTGGTACAGGTGTCAGGAATTCGAGCTTGTTGGAGGCCTTCTTGGAACTCTCTCATGTGTACCAGGAATATCCTCACACTCCAACCTGAGAGCATAAAACTGCTGAATTTTAATAAATGGCAAGTTTTCTCTCAGCTGTCCATTAGACCCTGGAATGCCATGAATTTTTCTGAAGGCTAGAATCTTTGGTGATGTGAACCCAACGTGGTTTTACTGATTCTTGCAGCTAAGCTATTTTTCTGCCAGTTGGGAAGCATCCTGAAGAGCTTAAAGTAGCCTGTCTACAATTCACTCCAATTCCCCCCATCTTGTGATGACAGGTTTCCACTCATATTTCCATTCTGCAGATGGCCAACAACTTCTGGGCCAGACAAAACTGGAGTTTCTAGGATAGCTCAGATCAGACCTTAATTTGGAGCCAAGTCCTACAGATGTTTGGGGCTTAGGCTTGGGCCATCCATAAACAGATCTACCTACTCAGTCTGGAAGAAGCAGCAATGTTTGAAGGGGTTTGCCACCTGATGGACAAGCAGGAGGAGAAAATACTACCCTGATGTGTCCATTAACTCTACAGTTACAGAGCTGGGCAGGTCCCTGACATAGGACAAGAGATTCTTGAGGGAGTATATATTTTTTTCCCTGTAATGTTTTTCTGGGTTCCCCCACTCCCCTTTGTTTTTCTTGTAACCAAGTCAGGGAAGGGGAAAAAAAAAAAATAAGGGGAAAAAGAAATTCCAGAGTGAGCAGGAAACAGTGAGTAAAATTAGCCAAGAATCTTCCAAACAAATGTGTGGCTTACACTTAGGAGAGCTTGGTTTTGTTTACTGTTTGTTTTGAATTTCCACTCTTTGCCCTCAGATCAAGCCCCGGGATAAGGGAGAGCCTGGAAGGAGGCCTCAGATGTCTGCACAACTCTTATATGCTGTGAAAGGAACCCTGATGAAAGGTTAAGGCAGTGGGATGGATGATACCCAGTGAAAGGCATGTGCAGCACTTCTGATTGCTTTTTGCTGTGGAATCCTTGTTTCCAGAGAATCTGATCCTCCTTGTGATGGCTAGGAAAGGTGGTTGTGAGGAGAAGGCTAATGCCTCTCAGTTAACCTCTTCAGTGCTGTGCTCCCCAGTGTTGTCACCTGCACTGTGGGGGAACCTAAAGGCTGAGACCAGGCGATCTGTATCCATCTGTACTTTGTAGGAGAGGATTCCTTCTCAGCTGACAGGCTGATAGAAACACAAAAACACAGAGGAAAGTGCAAGATCTCTCTCACTTGTTAAGTAGAATCCAGACTGGGTGATTTCTTAGCAATGAATTGATAGACTTTTAACACACTAATTTTCCCATTGGAGCTGGCTGCACATGTAAAAATAAGCATAAGCTAAATAAATACTTATTAAGTGCTTTGCAAGGCTCAGTGAGGAATTCTGATGTCTTAAGGCATAAGTCAACTCTGAGAAGACTTAGAAATAAGCAGCCTGAGAGGGTAAAATTTGTTATTGACTCCCACAACAGAGGATTTTTACATCCCTTTTTGTTTACAGACTGCTTAGTTTCTGGTCTTGATGACTGCTGAAACCAGGTTCCTCATGTTGATCGCTCCCTGGTTTGAAGCCATGTGGTTGTTCCAGTATTCTCTGTCCTGTAAA
Organism: Tichodroma muraria; assembly: GCA_013390105.1. Taxonomy (NCBI): domain Eukaryota; kingdom Metazoa; phylum Chordata; class Aves; order Passeriformes; family Sittidae; genus Tichodroma; species Tichodroma muraria. Next base: position 65,814 of record WAAG01016927.1, read on the forward strand.
CATCTCCAAGAACATGGCACAACACTTTATCTGTCTCTCGTTAAATAGAAAATGTGATTGTTATTATGCATGCAATTGTCAAACCAATCTGGTATCTCCAGACTTCACCAAGGATCAGGCACTTTCACCAAGATGCCATCTTGATCTTGACAGCTGACACAGAGAATGCTATGAAGCTTAAAAAAAATTATTAAAAATACTGTACACAAGCAGAAGTGCCAAAATGCAGGCAGAGTGCATGTCAGGGAATTATTTACAGTGGCTGAAGTTTGAAATCTATTGAGGCTGAAGTCAAAATATCAGCTGGGATCCCAGCCCAAGCTTGGTCACAAACGGAACATGTCTAAAAATGCTCAGGAAATGAGCAGAGGCCCTGCTGAGCAGAGCCAGCTCTTCTGTAGCTTCTCCTTCCCTCCTGGAGATCCAGCAGAGAAAGAAAAGCCCTGGGAAGAGAATGAGAGCGGCTGAAGGGAACAAGTGTCGTTGCAGTGCAATGTCCTCTGGAGTGCACTGCTCAGCAAGGGCACTCCAGGCAGTGATGCCCCGAGGAGCTGAGGGCCCTCACAGCAGAGGTAGGGAGGAAATTTGTGGCGGACCTAATGTCTATCTCGCAGTCACTCTGGGTAGCAAGAGGGTCAGAGTGCATTAGAACATCAGGCGAGTATTGCAGCTGGTGTGAATTGGTGCTTCCCCACTGGTTGTGACAGTTCCATGGTGGGACAGACTGGATGACGCCTGGTTTGTTGGCAGTGCCCTGTAGAACAGCTTAGACCGGGTGGGACCACCTGAGGACAGACAGTGCAGGAACAGAACGGAGAAGGGTGTGTCACCTTGGTGGCAGTGCCTTTGGCACAGCGGATGGTGCACGTAGAAGTAGCTTTACAAAGGCACATCAGTGATGTAGCTTGCCAAACCCAAGCAGGAGATTCTGTAACTATTGCTTGTGCGAGAGCATGAAGCAAAGGCAGTATGGGGAAAAAAGAGTTCAGCTTGCAGGATGCCTGCCTGTTGTTAAGCTGGCAGAGAAACACACACTGACTTGTTGGTCCTCTTGGGCTTCCCTTTTCTTTTCTCAGCTCTTCTCCTCAGCTTTTCAGTGTGTGTCCTGAGACAGGCAGCAGTAACACTGTGCTTGTCTGCTGCTGCTGCCTGAACTTCTGGTGCCATCCTCCCCACAGATATATCCCCCTTTCCTTGAGAGACAGGCAAAGATTGATACTGACCATGGGCCAGCATGTGTTCCTCATGGTGGAAAGATGTAGGACTTCTTTTGTGATCACAGCACATCTGTGATTAGACCTTTCCCTCTCCAGAGTTAGGCAGGACTTCATAGGACTTGCAAAGTGCTCTTCATGCACAGCTGCTTGAGCTTGCCTCCTCCTGGGTCTGGGAATATTTCTTCAGGGCTAGGAATGAACAAAGGTAGGACTGTCTCCATTTCCTGATCTGCTCTGGTCACCCAACACATGTACATCTTTAACTGACATGGATAAAAAACAGGAGGTGGTTGATTCATCCCATGGACTCAACAGTGACTGCTGATGTCTTTCAACCTACTCCTGTCCTGCAATAAAGCTGAAAAGAGATTCCAAAATCTCTGAACTTTACCATATCATTGCCTCTGATTCATCCAGGGGCTTTTCCTCTATTATCTTCACCTGGAGTTGGAGAATACTCTGTGTGTAGGAGGAGTCAGAGGTGCCTCCCCATCCACATGCATGATGCCTTCCCAGGAATACTAGAAGGAAGGCCATGGAGTGCAGTGCTCTGTGATCTGGTGTGGAGCCCTGTGAGCTAAATGAAGCATTTCTTCTCCCCAGGGAACACTCTCATGCTCTGAACAGCAGCAGCACTGTGAGGATAACCCCAGCGTGGGCAGGGGGCTGACTCATCTCTCCAGAAGATTAACGCTGTTTATTAATCACTGCTCCTTTGAAGTGAAAAAATGGAGAAAACCTCTCGTGGCCAACGTTGTGATTAGCCATCTAATTGTTCTACTGGTATGTTTGCTTAAGGGGCTTTCTTTGCTCTGTGTACACTAAGAAATAGTTTCTCATCCTACCGTTGTTTCACCCAGATGATAGTCATTAGCAGTGTACCAGACATACCCATTGTATAGGCCTTGTCCTGACATTTTTTCCCCCCTTAAGTCCCAGGGTCCATCTTCAGTGTTGGCAGAAGAATGACAGCTCTTCCAAGTAAAGTCCTCTGTTTGTTCCCAAAACATGCAGGGAGTCAATTCATGGAACAACCGATTCCTTGTCTCTTCCAACTGACCCTCCAGTCATCTTTTTCATCATGGGAGATGGTGCCACAAGTGATGAAGAATGTCTCAACATCCTTTTCTGGGAGAAGACCCATCAGGCTGCAAGCGCTTGCTGAATTGCAGAATCACGGTGTCTCCCACCAGCTCTGAGCCTGCACATTCCAGATACAGCTGGTGTTAGAGCACAGGATTTTGGAAGGAGCTGGCACACCTAGCCCTAGCTGTGGGGATGTCTAATCTTCAGTGCATGTGGATTTGCAAAAGGGTTTAAACCTTGTTGATGCTCTGTGTCTCCTAGACTCTGCTTGTCTTTGCTTGAAATAGGAGACCAGGCTTGAGTCTTGGGACCTGGCAGAGGACGTATGGGTGAGGTTTAGTTTGATCTGCAGTACAAATAATGAAAAAGGTCACCTTTTCTTTTCCTGCTTTCATATTTATGTATCAGTGAATATGGGAAATCAGGAGAAGTGCATCTTGGCTAGCAAAATGTAAAAGAAAATGGGATCAGTGGAGGACAACTAGTTACAACTAGTTCTGGAATTGTCTAATCATGAGTTCCAGATCAAGTTCAGCTAAATGTTCCATTTCAGGTACAGATTCCATGAAAATACATTTCAGTAACATTTCAAGCCATTTCTGACTATATTTAAAAAAAAAAAAATAAAAAGAAGCTATGAAATGAGAAGTAGCTTAAAGCCAGGGAAGACTTATGCAGTCTCACTGACATCGCTGTTTCCTTCCATGCACCAGTGCACGTGGTGAGCTCTGCAAAAGCACACGTTTCCTTAACCCTGCTCCTGTGGAAGTCTATGCAAGGGTCGGTGTGTTTGGCAGCACACCCCAGAGCACCTCAGATGTTCCCCTACATTGTGCACAATGCAGTGGGTGAATTCAAGAAAGGTGTTTTCATGCCCTGGGCACCTGCGTTGCAGCTCAAGTGTGGCGAGAGGTTCCTGCGCTGTGTGGTGCTGCGAGGCTGTGGGCTGCAGCTAGAGGGGGTGAGCAGGCAGAGGATAGTTCCAGCTAAAATTTCACATTCAGAAGCTTTTCATCTCGTCCCTGTCTTTCCTCCTTCCCCTGATATCGGGTGGCACCTGTGTACCTGCCTCCAGTGGACTTGTACACGTGCAGGTTGATGTCTGTGTGTGTGTCACGGCATGCGTGGTGTATCTCAAAATTATCGTGACTTAGTCTGGTTTGTGGCCAGGAATAACGAGAGGTCTCAGCTGCTGGCTGAGGCTAAAGTGCATTGAGGTGTTGTGCACACGTCATGAGTAAATGGCCCTTTCCTCAGAGTTCCTGCAGTCCAAGTGTATGGTTAGGAACAACAGATGGATACCACAAACACACAAGGCGCTGTGGGTGGGGGAGGAACACAAAATAACACCGAGACAATTAAGATGAATGATTAATGACTCGAGTGAGTAAGAAGGGGCCAAAACACACTCGCTGAACGTTTGCTGGTGATGCTTCACAGGAGCCTTGGCAGAGGTGGACAATAGATACACTGTATTTTGGACTCACTCATCGTTCACACTGCTAAACTTCTCAGTCCATGCTTGTGGCAGTTCAGCTGTAACACTATGTTGTAGCTATGCTGTAAGGATGGTGTAAATCTGGTGTATTCTGTAGGGAATGCAAACCCAGCACACTGAAACGCTGGTCCTAAAAGGAATTTTGATCTCGTAGGATTTGGCCCAACACCCACTGAAGTCAGTGAGCTCTTGACCCTTATGGGTTGGGACAATCCTAGAATATTCAAGTGGGCTCCAAACTGGGCAAAACAATTGAGATATGTATTTAAAATAATAAGAAGAAATGCTTTGTATGAAATGCATTTAATGTATTTCTGTTTGCTTGTATGCATTTTTGCTGTATGAAATCAGACTGGCTTTATATCAGCTGCATCTATCTAAACATGTGGCGTATGTTACATTGGACTGAGCAGTTACATGATTAAAATACACTGTAAATACACAGTATGCTTAGCACTAGCATGGTTTTGAAGTGATTTTTAACCCCATTCTTTTTGGTTTTGTTGATATTTGTTTCCTGAGTTGGCTCGGTTTATCTCATGAAGTTCCTTCCATTATTTTTGTGGTAGTTGAGTGGCCATCTTGCCCTAGAGGTCACCCAGCTCTGTCCCCACTTGGACAAGTTGGATGTTGGCAGAAGAGGATCACGTGCGTCAGCTGCCCTTGGTGTGGATGAACACAAAACCTCAATGCTGCTGGGCTGGCAGGTTCCACCACCATGGTGTTCCCTCAGAAGTAAAGAAAGCAGGGAGAAAAGATGCAGAAGTTGCCAAGGAAAGATTTCCTGCTTCATCACACGCCATTTGGTTGCGTGTCTGCTCTGTGTAAAGGCTTGTGCAGATAGGTGGCCAGGTGGGATTTCCGATCCTTTGACTCCGCTCTGGGGAGGGTTGTGTATGCACAACCTTGGGCTGCTCCCCTGAGTGAGCTCAAATTATTACGAAGTCATTTCCAGTAAGTCTCTGCCTCTAAGGCCAGGGTTGCTCTGACAACCACTCTGGGTGGATCATCTGTGGGAACTGAACCTGGAGCCTATGGATCTGAACGGACAAGACTCTATTGTTAGAGCTGGAAGCTGAAGTCCTTTCCTACGGCAGGAGCAGCTGCCTCATTTGTGAACCCCTCTGAAATTCAGAAGGATGAAAGCTCCACCTGGACAGCATGAGTTATGCTGCAACAGCATTCACAGGGATGGGATCCAGCCTTATCTGTGCTCACTGTTTGGATGGCCAGTTGTGTCTGAGTTGAAAGCTTTGTGTGTGAAATGGGTGCATGTCTTCACAAGGAGCTACTCTGACTTACACACTTTCTTCAGTGCCTAGGTGTTTGTTGAATCTATTATCAGGGCTTATATTTTCACGTGTGGGGGTCAGTGGAGATGGATTTGTGTGCACGTGATATACCAAAGGGAAATATTTACAGCTGTTGTCACAGACATGCAAAAAAAATACCTGTGCTCCTTTTCAAGCAGAGCTTTTCAGACAGCCAGACTCGGAATGAGGATTCAGAGAAGGATGCTGGCTCTGATGCCAAACTTGTGGTTTCCTTTAACTCGTTTTGCAGGGCCTCTTTTTGCTGGCTAGAAAGCCTTCACTTGAAATGCAATTATGCAGATGTAGGGAAGAGGCAAAGCCCAGTCATACTACAAAAGGGGAGATTTCCTCACATTACCCCTTCATCATCAACAGTGGCACATTTTCGAAGCTTTCCAGATACAGGGGTAAAGCCTTGGGCTGAACACCTATGTAAAAGCAAGCTGCAGATACCCACTGACTTCAACAGAGCTTTGTTCTGAGTCCTCTGCCATAAGGAAGAGTAGGTGGATATAGGGTCAGATGTAATCTCAGTGCAGTGCAAATCAGAAATTTCATTAGAGTCAATTGAGAAAAATCAGTGGAGAATCTGAGTTCTTGTGTGCACCTAATAGATGGTAAGAGTGTAGTAAACTCCCTCTTAAAAACTGCATGTTTTTGTTAGCTCTTACATTCATTCTGATCTGCTATCCTTTAAAAAAATCCTAATTAAAAAAATCTATTTTTTGTGATGAATTGAGAAGCTGGTCTCTTTTGAGATGTTTTCAGCATTTCTGGTTCTTTCTTCCACTTGTTCCATTCATTCAGTACTTCACTTGTGTTGCTTCTTCTTCATTTTTTCCTCCTGCTTGTCATGTACCTCTTCAGTCTTTTACAGAGTTCAGAAATGCAAGATTCTGGAATTAATTGAAATGAAATATTTCTATAGAATAGACCAAAACATAAATCTTTGTACTGCAGAGTTTTTCTTAATCCCATCATTCTTCCCCTCTGGTTCCTTCCTGGGTCTTCATTCAGGAATAAACACAGTGGTAACTTCCTCACTGTGACTGTCTAAGTGCCCATCCACTCTCAACCAAACCTTAAGAAGAGGCTTTTGACAGTGGAGGGCCATGCCAGGGTATCACTTTCTCCTTTTCTGTCTGGAGATGCTAGAAAATAAGTACTTACTGTGATGATAGTACTGAATTCTGAATATGAGTCAAGAACACCATGGAGCTGGAAACAGTCATTTTCCTCCATCTCTGTAAACAAGAAAATCAGTCTGACTCTGAACTGCTGGATGATGGAGTAGGCCTGAGCTGGTGATCATGCTGGATGATGGTGTTCTCTGGTCTGCAGGCAGCAGCTGGTAGTGGAAGTAGAGCTGGTGTCATTTGTTCTCATTCTTTCACAGGGGCAGCTCTGAAGGCCGTGTAGAGGCACGGCATGCACAAAGTTGTGCCTGTTTGCTCAGGGAAGAGGTGTCCCCTATCACAGAGGGTACTGCCACCTCTCTGAACCCATCACTCCCTGCCCCCAGCCCAAAGGGCCGGTGGGGCACCTCATGAAACAGAAATACTTCCTTGTGAGAAAGGACTGGAAGTTCCCATATATCATCCCAGCAGACTTCAGCTTTGCTTGCCTTTTCTGTGGCAGTAGGAGTTAAAAAGATCTCCAGCCCATGGGAGCCAACAAGCAGGTTAGGAAGCAGTGTAATGTTTGGGAAGGGGGCTGTGTGGTGCTTGCTCTTGGGAACAAGGTGACAATCCTAATTTAGGAGTTAGGATTGTTACAGGTCTGTCTGCCAAGTCTTTGGAGAGGGACAGCAGCCTTACTAGTGAGGGACTAAATTTGCTCCTGAGATGAGCTTATTTAAGTGGTGGAGCTAACCCACACCAGCATCTTTCATCGCTGGCTAGCCAGGGATCATTGAGGGTTTGTGGCTCTGGGAGTAGTAGTTGAGGAAGAGGATGATGAGGCTGCATTTTTGTTTTCAGGAGAGGAAGGTAATGGTTATTGGGACAACTGAAAGGCTGATGAAGCACAGGGGTGTAGCTGGAGGAAGGTACTGTGGATGGATATTGTCCTACTGAGGGTCTCTGGCAGAGGCCATGTAGACCTAGAACAGCTGGCGTGCATGGGAGAGATAATTTGTTGCTGGAGATGCAGCTGAGACAATTGTCTTCAGCTGATGTGTTAGAGAGGCAACGAGGCTGCCAGTGTGATGGAGTTCTCCAAACAAGTAGGAGCCTACAAAGAGGAGGTGTGCACCTTGGGTGAATGACCTGTGCTTGTGTGATTATGGGGGAAAGGGATTGCTGGTGGAGGAGACCTAAAGATAAAAGCTGGTTTTGCTGAAGAAGTGAAAGAAATGGAAAAAAAAGCGATGTCAGCAGAGAGGAGCAACTAGCCCCCACTAGAAGAGAGGTGTAGCCCACACTGAGAGCTGAAGAATGGAACACAAACACAGAGAAACTGGGGTGCTAGAGACAGAGCAGAATATCTATAGTTTCAGGAAAGAAAATCAGATAAATAAGCATGTGGTAATGGATATGTGCCAGCAGGTAGAGGAGAGAAAGAAAGGACTGATGCTTATTTGCGTGGGAGATATGTAGTAAAATAGTGCATGGTTTGGGATGTGTAGTTGGATCAGCTAGAGAAAGCTGAAATATACCTATGTAAAATGTTGTGAGTCTATAAAAAAGTAAAAGCTTGAATTAATCATACCAGTTGCAAAAGTGAGCATCTTGGGGTAAAAGAAAGGAGGGTGAAACATAAATACTCTTGAATGTGATTGCTTACTTAGGAAAGGCAGAGATGGAATATAATCATGTCTGTGTACGCAGAAATATTGCTCTATTTTGGTAAAGAATCTGGTAAGGATAGCATAGATGAAAACATGACATGGGTTGGTCAAAATAGTTTTGGTTATGAGTTTCTAGCACTGAAGTTGTGGTGGCTTTGATTTCTCAGGTATAGATAGAAAAACTACAAGAAACTGTTAGCAGTAATGGCTGATAAATTATTTCTTCAGGTTGTTCTTCCTCCTTCAGTCAGCTTTGGTACTGCTTCTTTTTGGTGCAGGATTTAGAAGGCTACAGAATGGACCATGAGTTGATTAATTTTTAAATGAAATGGAAGAGTAAATAAAACTATCCTTGCAGCTCAGTTTATTGATTCCAAAAGGATGAGCTTCTCAGAGAGGTTAATGTGCTCACATGGGTTAAGGGGATCAGACACTCAGATATGGAGGAGTTCTCTAAGTACAGGGTGCTGCAGCTATTGGGAATCTGTGCATCAGGAAAGGGCAGGGGGCCAACCAAGCAAGGGTTTTCTGTGCTTAAATTAACAGAAAAGGAAAAAGCATGTGCTGGTTAGCTATGAAGAATATTTGCCCGAGACAAAAGGATATGCATGAGTTTCCTAAACAGTCAAGAAATCAGATTCTGGGATTGTTTGTTGACACCAAAACCAGTTTTTCATTTGTTCTTTGAAGAAAATAAAAATCAGGGAGGATTATATGGTAGTTGGTTCATACAATAGACTTCATACAAAAGACAGAATTTAATGACCCAAGACCAATCTGTCTGTCTGTGGTCTTAAGATGAAGAGATGTTTGCAAATATGCAAGTTGTATGGTTCAGGATGGAGACAATGTTTAGGCTATTGTGTACAAGGGGGAGATGAAAGCAGACATGCATAAATAAAATCTGTTGGGGGGTCCTGGCTGAGCACTGCCTGCTGCAATCATTCCCCAGCCGCAGGCAGCGAGACAATGCTCAAGACTCAGCAGTCTCCCTGGCTAGCAGCCATTTTATTAATAGATGTGTCCCCCAGCTCTATCTGCACAAAGTTTTTTTTTCTCGATCCCCTTTTTGTCTGTGTTTGCTGTGTGACTCGGTACCCCACATCTGAAATGGCTGCAGGTGCCCCAGACACGCTGTGGCTGTTTGAAGTCAGGCAGTCTCTCGACAGGTTACACAAAGATGAAGGCGCTTCTTTTACCCAGAGCAGTTTGTTCCCACTCTCCTCACCACAGTGGGACTTTCCCTCTGGGAGGAGGTTTAGGAGAGTAGTCCACGCAGGCCTCCTGTGAGGAATAGGTGATGAGTTGTCCCCCATGGATGTCTGCAAAGTGGCAGTTGTGGCACCTTCTGGATCTTTTTGAGGAAGGCCTTTAATGTGACAATGATGCGCAATGTGAGATGGCAGAATACGAGAGGAAGCTGTTAGCCAGTCACTGTTTGGTCTTGTGGTCCCTGTTGTCATTGTTTATTCACACATCAACTTATTTTGGGTGAAGAAAGATCTAACTCATGTGAGTGCAGCATGTGCCAACAGAGGAGGAGAAGTTTGCAGTGCATTTGTGCTGTGTTTGCGTTTTAACTTCTTGCACTAATCTTTCTTAAGAGGTTTCTATTCTCCTCCGTTCTCTGGTTCCTCAAGGAACTGCTTTAATAAAATACATGACCCCCAGAGTCAGTCCTACACAGAGAGACTCTGGCTGCTCTCCATGAAAATCTTCATTTCTCATGAACTGTCAGCAGGGGAGTGTGACAGATACATCTGTCACAGGGAAGTGGTCTGCTTTTGGCAGCTGTTGCTGGTGGCTGCCATGGCTCGGGTCAAGTGCTTGTGCACCCGCGTCTATTGTGTAGGTGTTTTCTGCATACTTAAGTGAGAGTCAAACTCCTCATTGACATCTGGTAAAGAATTATGAGAATGGGGAGTAATTTCTTGGGAGAGTCCACCTTTTTGGGGTTTTCCTGGGCTCAACTCATAGTATTGCACCTCTTGCAATTGTCTTGTAGCATTATTACGTAGCTACAATGGCTCATCAGGGGAGATCTTGCTGCAAGTGCTCCGTGTTTCCTGGTCCAGCATATTTTCTACTAGAAACCATTTAGAAGGTGAATAGGGAACATGTGCCAAGTATCCAACTGTATCCAAGTCAATCACTGATGGCGAGAACGGCCGGTGTGAAACTTGCCTACTATACCTAAAGCTCTTGTGGATTTCTGGTTTAACTTGGAGTGTGGAGGCTGGTCAGGCATGTGCTTTGGGCTCCAAATTGGTAGGAACTGGCCTTAAGTACAAAGGAATTTCCCAGTACCAAATAGCAGAATAGGTGCAGCAGAGAACTTACCACTCTACGAGCGTGTTCAGCTAACAGCTGTGACTGTGTGTGCCCTAGAAGTAGGTCATGAATACATCTGCTGCCTTCAAGTCTCCCAGGAACATAGATTTTTTGTGCTGCTCGCCTTGGAAGAGGTGATGTAATGTATCCTATTTGTGTCAGCCAGTCTAGTTTGTAACATGTACCACAGTGCTGGAGTCCAGGTGTCCTGACTGGAATTCAAAGGCTGTTGTTCCCTGACAGGTCAGCAGCACAGAAGCACAGTTTTGATCCCTGTCTTGTGCAGAGGGAAGGCTGTTGCCAGAAGTAGACTATTTAGAGCATTCTCCTGGGTCACTACAGGCTGCTTTTGCTGCAGCTCTCTTCCGTGCTCTTCTCCTTTGGCTTTGAATAACGTTGCTTGCAGTCTTAAAAAAAAAAAAAAAATTAAGTCCCTCAGTGTTTCTTTTTCCCTTTGATTGAATTCTAACTAAAAGCTACACTGAAAGTTTAACTGGAAGAAAATGTGTGTGTGTGTGCTTGTGCAAAAAGATGGCAAAAAATAGCATTATTGATAGATTTGCTGTCCTCCTCATGTTAAGGTTGCATTAGCAATACTTTGTATCTTTAAATCAATGAAGAGTTTGAATGTATAGTCCCAAAACAAACCTATATTCTCCTGCCAAAACACTGAAATGTGGAATATGTTCCTGTCAGTTACATGATATTTCTTTCTGCGTCTTTGAGCTTTATACTATCACTCATTGTCACGATATGGCATCCTATACAATTCCAAACAATTTGGCAGGCCTGTAATCACTGGCTTTTCCTCACTCTTGGATTATACTGATGTTGCTTGGAGAATGTGCTATGTCTAGTAAAAGTCAAGTACTCCCTCCTTTTAGTTTGTCTCCAGATGTGATACGAGATGTTTTTCTTTCATGTTCCTGCTTGAAAAAGTCATTCTGTGGTGGTGGTGTGGGGGACACCACTGAAAGGGTTAAGTGGCTTTGAGCGCTTGCCGAGATCCCAATTCTAGGTTGCTCTAAGTGACGAATTCTGGGTCACTAACAATGGGAATTGTTCTGAATAATCTGATAATGTTCTCCTCAGTTGTGTTGCTTTGTTTCAGGGTGTTGTCACTTCATATCTGTCTGGAAGTGAGGTAGTGGAAGGAGTTCTGGAATAATTCAAAACTTTTCCTTTGCTCTTTATCCGAAATCTTTGGCCTGTGCTGTTGTGCGCTGGGATGCCCAACCCTCCTGAAAAGCAGTGGAAATTTATTCTCCTCTCTTCCCTCAAAGAACTCAGGCGTCTAAGTCCGAGAGGTAGATTTTTATTGAACTTTCTTTTCGTTTGCATGCATCTGGCCTATCAGAGTAGTCTGTGAATGACAATGTTCTCAATGCCAGAGAAACATCATCTCCGGGAAAGAACATGAAACATGTGGTGAGTGCCACAAGCATCTACTAGATGAGACAATTCGTATGGCATTCCTTTAGGGAATACTTCTCATAACTTGACTCAAAAGAATCTCTTTGTTACTTGGAGCCATCTGATATCTCCTCTGATCCAATGATTGTTTTAAACTTTAAAAGCTCTTGTATCCCACCTGTATGGGAAGGGTGGGAGTTTAACCCTTTTGTCTTTGTGCAGCACTTAAGGACAGTCAAAATGTTTCCCCTGTAACCTCTCTCTGAAATCACTGGCTCAACCAGATGCACCTTGAGTCTTTTATTTATTTTTAGTTCATGTGACCCTGAGGCCTGGTGGCTTCACAATGGGCAAAGGTTTTGGAGTTCAAAAGGCAGACCTGTGTCTAGGAAAAAAACTAGTCAGCTGGAGACCAGATTTTTCCTCTGCCTTAGATGAGTTTTGCACAGTAGTCACTGTCAATTTACACACAATAGGCTTGGATCTGTGACAAGTTATTAGCCATTGCACTCAAATTGCTGAGAGCTTTTGCTGCCCTTCATGGAGTGTTTTCAGGATATATAACTGTTTTTTGATGTTCTTATCTGGGTGTGTGACTAAGAGAGTTTAAGCTTTGCTAGGGAGAGGGAAATACAGGAGAAGCAATCTGATTTACAGGTGGTTTTGGCTCTTCTAGACATGCATTTTGAGTACATTGGAGTTATTGCATCTGAATGCTTTACTGCTTGTCAGCTGAGCAAAGGTAACTGAGCCCAGGGGTGAGGCTATACACACTAACTCAGCTCTCACCAAAGCCCCTTTCCTCAGAGTTCCCTTTAGGTTTGTGTTAGAAGCTCTAA
>WAAG01016928.1:8122-33785 GCA_013390105.1 Tichodroma muraria
GATATTTTGGAAGTGGCGTGGCAGCTACATCAACCGATTCCCTAAGGACATGGAGTCCCAAATACTTATGTACCTTCAAGGTCTTCAGGTGGTCATGAGCCTGATCTTTACTTACAGTGGGAAGCACCTTGCTCCCCCAACCCCCCCCCTGCTCTCCATCCACTCAAGAAGTGTGGGGAGAGAGGTTGCCAAATGAATACCGAGGCAAAAAATTCTTGAGCATCTCAGCCATGTGATATTTAGATATTATTACAATATACGTAACATTAACTATTTAGGGTTTTTTCTCTCTTTTTCTTTTTTTCATTTTCCCTTTTAACTATAGAAAAAAAACAATGGTTTCTTTCTATAGTTAACGTACAAAAAATGAACCCTGATCGTGCCGAACAATCATCATTTGTTGATTGACTACCGAATGACTTACCTTTTAACAAAGAAGATAAAAAGTGCACACTACTAATGTAGTTTGCTTCCTTTGGAACTGTATGATTGTATTTTCTTTCTTACTAAGTCCAAGATGCAGAAAACTATCAGGATACAACCAAAATTTCAGTCCTGACATGATAATGTTATCATGTTTGGCTATGTCTTATAAATATATAGTAGCAGCAGCGCTTCAGCAGACTTACACTGGAGTTACATTGAGTCGACTTGGAATTTGGTTCCAGACTTGCAGTATTGACTCAGATCTCATTAGATCAATGAATGAATAAGATGGCCAGCTTTTCTGACTTAAAATCTTGTCTAGCTGGGAGGCAGAAAATGGATCATCCCTACCTCAGAGATAGAAACGAAGGAGACTTTCCAAGACACAGCCTGGCAATAAGATGCTTAACTGGATACAGGACTAGATTATAGAGTGACACCATCATGTCTTACCAGCCATGTGGCCACATTTCATTTCTATACAGAGGCAAGGATTTATCAGCAGATTATCTTTTTGTGTAGCCTCACTATCAATCTTGATTTAACAGTACTTACATCTGACCTACTTTTCCATCATCACACAAACCACTGTGATCATTACATGTGAATAGCGGCTTAAAGTGTATGTTCAGCCTGTCGGAATTTCCTCTTTTGGGCTAAGCAGAATTGTTGCAAAGGTTTACTATAGATGTAAAGATTTAGTATTGATATTAGATGACCTTCCCTCATCTCAACAAAAAACAACAACAACAAAAACCAACAAACTTGGAACAGATTTTTCAGAGGAAAACATCACACTCCTTGTCATAAGCATAAAAGAATTTGTAAGCATACTAAAAAGTTATGCACCACAAGCATTCTTTGAGTGTTAAATCTAGAAGTTCTCCTGTGCCTTTCTGGTCCTCTGCCAAACATTCTTTCATTTCAGTAATGTCTCACAGAGTGCAACAGAAAATGGTCTAAGATTTGGGAGTATGGAGTATATGCCAGATACACCATACTACCCCAGGAGGAATTAATTCAATTTGCCTTCATTTGATTCTAATCACACATTCATCTGTTAGTTGTGGCACTGAGTACCTGCAGCTTACTTTTTTAATTAACAGCACTGTTATAGCTGCAGCTAGGGGAATATCAAAAGTGCATTCACAATTCAGTTGAACTTTATACCCTTTTTTAATTTTACAGAACACACTGTGCCACTTAATTTTTATAGTACATGAATCACACGCTCTACATATACATCTTCACCTAGATATAAACCACAGCACTAATATAAAACTTATATACTACACAATGCTAGGGATATACTATATAAAGTTTATCAAGGGCAAATTCTGAATTCTGCACCTGGAATGGGGCAATCCTGGTTGTGTGTATAGACTAGAGAATGATAGGATGGAGAGCAATGCCATGGGAAGGGACCTGGGGGTCCTGGCCAGTGGCAAGTTGAATCTGAGTTAGCAGTGTCCTGGCAGCCAGGAGGGCCAACCCTGTCCTGGGGTGCATCAGGCACAGCATCACAGCCGGGCAAGGGAGGGGATTGTCCTGCTCTGCTCTGAGCTGGGGTGGCCTCACCTTGAGTGCTGGGGGCAGGTTTCGGTGACACAGTATAAGAAAGATGCAAAGCCACTAGAGAGTGCCCAAAGGAGAGCAACAAAGATGCTGAAGGGCCTTGAAGAAACAGCTGAGGTCACTTGGTCTGGCCAGGTTGGAGAAGAGGAGACTGAGGGCAGGCCTCATTGTGGTCTCAACTTCCTCATGAGGGGAAGAGGAGGGGCAGACACTGATCTCTGTGGTAACCAGTGACTGAACCCAAGGGAATGGCCTGAAGTTGTGTCAGGGAATATTTAGGCTGGATATTAGTAAAATGTTCTTCCCCCAGAGGGTGGCTGAGCAATGGAACAGGCTCCCCAGGGAAGTGGTCACAGCACCAAGCTGGAGAGAGTTCAAGAAACATTTGGACAATGCTCTCAGGCACATGGTGTGATTCCTGGGGTGTCCTGCAGAGGGCCAGGAGCTGGACTTGATCCTGATGGATTCCTTCCAACTCAGCATATTCTATGATTATATGAACTTAACTAAAACAAGATATACAAAATAAACCTAAAGTTTTAGATATGCCACAATACAAACTTAATTGCATCTAGCTACTCTGAAAAAAAGTAGTATTGTAAAAATATTTTGAGTATGACATAGAAGAGTAACTTCATTCCAAAACTTCTGTGTTTCCTCATAAGACTACCCCTTCTGAAGTAGGAATTCATCTTCCTTTTAAGTCTGTTTTTCAACTACTCACCTCAAATTCTTCAGCAAAGGATATCTCTGGGCAAAGTACGAGCAAACCAGGAGGAGAACAGAAGAACACCCTCTTATAGAGGAAGAAAAGAAAATATTCTGTTTCTATTCTACCCATAAAATGAATTTCCCTTTGTTATGTAACAAAAATAAGAGTCTCACTGATAAAATGCAATGTATATTCATAATAAACAACTTCTTGTTATTGAAAATGATAAGTTTTATTTGTAATGTAATCAACTATGGGTGATTATTGTCTCAGGAGGAAATATTACTGCTTGCATATTTTATGTATAAATATCTGTTACCATGGATTCTGAATATTTTTGAAGAATAATTTTTTTATTATTATTAATAAGAGCAAAGTTCTAAAAGCTGTTACTTTGAAATGAATGATGCAATACAATTGCAGGCAAAACATTCCATTGTGATCCTCCAATAAAAAACAGTAAGATTTCACTTGTGACCCAAACAACAAAGAAACAATAATGTTTGTTAAGACAAGAAGGTAAGAAAAATTACCAAGCAGTCTGGGAATTAAACTAGTGAAAAAAAAAATTAGTGATTTAGGTCAGGAAGTCATAGGTCAGGAAATCATCTTTGTGATATCATAAACATATAATTTCAGTCTTTCAACTGCCCTGACTTATTCAACTATATCCATAGAAATGCTGTGTGAATTCTTGGTCAAATACATCACTGCCAGCAAATTCGGGTTTCTGACTCTGCAGTCATGGAGCAGTCACATTTGCTGAGGCTTCAGGTTGGTTAGCCTAAAATGCAGAGACCCGCCTGTAGCTGGGATTAGAGCAGAGAACTGCACTGCAGCTGGGCTCTGGAACCTTTAGCAGTCCCACCTGAAGTCACAGTTGCCTGGTCATTGAGACTTCATGGAGAACAACTGGAGTTTGGAGCTGGGAGTCCCCAAGAAAGTTGTTCCCATACCAGATCCCAGAAGTCTTTAACAGTGTTGCATTGAGACATGGCCCTTCAAATGCCACTGCTGATATTTAAGTATACTACACCTTAAGGGACAAACATTGTTTAATGGTTAACTAAGGTGGTGACCCCCTTAAAAAAATGACTTTTGTAATTTTGTATTGAATGTGGAGACAGTCTAGTTCCAGCAGAGGGTCTGTCGCTGGAAAAAACTTTTGATCTAGCTTTATATGGCATATCCAAAATTACACAGAAATTTTGTAGCAGAGAAAGAGATTGAGACAAAGGCACCTAAGTAGTTGCTTAGCACCACCAAAAATTTCCTCTCTAAGAGGGTATGGTACTTTTCTGGGAAGGAAAAAATGTTATTTTGTACCTTTCCCACATGCATTTCTTCAAAGGCATTTAGGAAGTGAGTGAACATGAAAATGTGTGCTTCACTACAACTTCATCAATTCAACATTTCAAAATTGCCTAATTTGTGTCTACTGTGTAAACACTAAAGTGTTTAAATATTGAAAAGGCATACTTTGGGATGTTAATTTAAATTCTATAGTACTTAAAATTAAAATGCTATTTCAGCTTTTCCATGATCTGAAAAAATTTGTTGTGAAAAAATTTCATTACAGAACATATAGTAAATACATCCTAGATATAGTCCTTCATGATGTTTCATTAGAAAATATTAATCTTCTTTATTCTCTGCTGTTATGCTGTCCTTCTCCCTATCAATGAGCTTAAGATAGCTGCAAGCATTAATGGGGTAATTTTAAGAATTCGGAGGACACTATGAAAGGAACAGATCCACACAGTGATATTTCTCTGCCATAAGTGCATAATTTAAGGAAATAGCAGTGTTTCTGCTGCAGTTTTATAACCCAGGAAAAGGGAAAACTAGCTGCCTATTCTTCTGGTCAACAGTATCAGTATCAAAATGTCTGAGTCAGCACTTGGACTTCTAATGCACATTTATAGTCTTACTCTCCTTAAAAAAAAAAAAATTAAAAAATAAAATGAAACAAAACAATTTTCTCCTGGCCTCTTTATCCCAATCTCTTTTATGCAGAAGATAAATACAGTAACAGTCAGATCCTACAGATGTTTGAAACAGAATCATAGGTTCATAAAATTAAAAAATGTGCTATGTTTAAATGGACTCATCAGAATCATCCAAGTCCAACTCCCAATCCTATGCAGGACCCCACAAGAGTCCCACTACGTTCCTGAGAGAATTGTCCAAACAATTTTTTAAGTCTGTCCAGGTTGGTGCTGTGACCACTTACTTCCCTGGAGACCCTGTTTCACTGCTTAGCCACCCTCTGGGTGCAGAACTTTTTTATTAATAGCAACCTAAACCTCCCCTGAATCAGATCCATGCTGTTTTGTGAAGTCCTGTCATGGGTGACAAGGGTGAAGAGATCAGTGTCTGCCCCTCTGATTTGTTTTGTGAGAATGTTGAAGACCACAATGAGGTCTCCCCTCAGTCTCCTCTTCTCCAGGCTGAACCTCAAGTGACCTCAGCCTCTCCCCATAGGGTTTCCACTCTAGACCCTTCATCATCCTTTTTGCTCTCTCTTGGACACCCTCTAATAGTTTAATGTTTTTCTCACATTGTGGCCCCAAACCTGCCCCCCAGCACTCGAGGTGAGGCTGACCCAGCTCAGAGCAGAGCAGGACAATCCCGTCCCTTGCCCAGCTGGTGATGCTGTGCCTGATGCTCCCCAGGACAGGGTTGCTCATCCTGGCTGCCAGGCCTATTATATATAATATAATTGATAATTATATAATAATTTGAAGTAATTTTGATTTGAAGTAAATTTGATAATTATTTGAAGTAATTTTCAAATGAGATTAAATGGGGTCTAATAATCCAAGTACAAAAAGGTAAAGGCTTAGTTGGGTTATATTAAACCTATGTCTACAGGACAGTCATGGTTTAAACAGGGTTATATTTCTACTTCTGATAAATTTGAGTTGATTTGGTTTTTTACAGTTTTACTGTGTAGATTAGATATTTTCAGAAAAGTATAAGTCAAAAGGTAAACTAAGTTACCATTATTATGTACTTGTAAGGGATGGTCTGAAGATCCTTCATCTGCCTCACGACTGTCTTGAGGACAGAGGCTGAGACCCTGAACTAGAGAGCCCCTTCTCAACAGGCTGTGCGAGAGTTTCTGGCCTGGTCAAAGGTGGATGCGTGCCATGGATTGTTCTCAAACACAGGTGTGTGGTGTCATGGTGCCCTGGTCCGAATGGACATTGATTGATCTGTCATGGTGCCCTGGTCCGAATGGACGCTTATTGAGAGCTGACACCTGCAGCTCGAGGGGAACGCTACGCCAGCTGCTCGAGAAGAAAGAGCAAGACTCAACACAAGACCCCCCACCTGTTGGCCAAAAGGCACTCGCTTTGAAAAAGGGTATAAAAAGAGATTTTGGGACGGCAGTCCCTTGAGATCTCCCTACAGAAGGAAGACACGCGAGGACCTCGTCTCGTCTGTTGGTAGCTATTACCCCCCTTTTCTCTCTCCTTTCTCTCTGTCTCTCTCCTTTATCTCTCTCCCTCTCTATATTGCCTAACCTGTTGTTGGCCCTCAATAAAGTGCATTGTTGCTGTTAGTAAAAATCCAGTCTCTTGCTGTTATGCCTCTTGTACCCTGAGATCAAACGAACCCATCACAAATCACACCTGAGCAGATCGTGACAGTACTCAATGCCCTGCAAAATTCAGGGTTGGGTATTCTATTGATTTAAATTTTCTTTAGTTAAAAGAAAAAAAAATAAATTCAAAAAGACAGTCCCATGGACAGAAAATAAAGTAGTATAATCCCCTTTTTATCTTCTGACTTAGATTTCAACTAAATAATTCAAAATCTCAGTATTTGAGGTTAAATTCAAGAGGGATTTTTTTATATAATGTTGCCATTTGCTTAATCTACAGCTTTAAATATGGTCTTGGTTTCTACTGTCCTTGGTTTCTATGCTATGAGTCAGAAAGATCATATTTTTTCCTAAAGGTACTGTCAGTCCAGAACAGCTTTAACCTATCCCTGACTGTATTGAAGTGATCTCACTCATGAGTCTGTGAGCTGAAACAGAAAGGTAAGCTCATGGGAAAAGCTGCTTGCTATATGCAAAAATTATATGGCTTCTGTTGAGTATCAAGGTCTCCTAAAAATATGTTGTTCCATGGGTGCTTCTGTCAATCTGTGATTGCTACCATGGTTCCTAGTATCCATTTGCTGAGGCAGCTATTCATGTTTCTGGCATGCATCTCTTCATCTGAAGCCTTCTGGCATCTGTTTCCTATCCTCATACTCAGAGAGGTGGTAAAAATGGCTTATAATAGGAAGGATTCATCTATAAGGGAAGGTATTTTAGAAATTCAGCTGGGTAGCACAGAAATCATGAGAAGCTGCAGGCACTTAAAAACTGGCAGGAAGAACAAAAAGAAAACAGCAGCGTTGGAGAAAGGCTAGGAGATGACACTGATCTTGAGATGACCTCAAGAGCTTGCCAGATTCCCAGGTTCATTAGAACTACAGTACCTCTCTATGGTATACAGTGTACCAGCCAACGTAGATGCTGTGGAGAGGGAATGCACTGCCAGTATACCTGCAGTGATATGTAAAACCTTGATGTTTTTATATTGCTGTTTCATGTG
This sequence comes from Tichodroma muraria, assembly GCA_013390105.1. NCBI lineage: Eukaryota > Metazoa > Chordata > Aves > Passeriformes > Sittidae > Tichodroma > Tichodroma muraria. The sequence continues at coordinate 15,449 of WAAG01016928.1, forward strand.
CCTGATGTGAGCTTACAGACTTTGTACTGAAGAAACTGTGACTGTCAGCGATGAGATCTTAAACTAAACAGCAGCATCTAAACCTTTTCTATGGCAGAGTAGATCAATTAGTCAAAACAAGTGACTGTAGCTGCTTGAGAAAAAGATTGCAGGTGGCTCACAGGCCAGTTGGAAGGATACACTGATGGAGGTGTGAAGCAGCAATGTAATCCTAACTTTTCTTCTAATCCCTAGTATATTATGTAGCATAATAAACACGTTTTAAATCAAATCAAAAGACAGTAGGATACAAACCAGTTAATTTAGTAATCTGTGTAACAACTGCAGGCAGCATACATTCATTTTAATTTTAATTATGATAGTAGGAAGTAACTGAATAGAATTCCGGAGAATTTCAGACTGGTTTATTATCTATTTAATAGCTAAAAGAAATATCTATTAACAATATATACATAATTATTGCATAACAGTAGATCCATTACAATAATTTTATATTTATGACAACTGCCTCCAGCACTCGAGGTGAGGCTGACCCAGAGCAGAGCAGAAGGGACAATCACCTCCCTTGCCCAGCTGTGATATTGTGCCGGATGCCTCCCAGGACACAGTTGGCCCTCCTGGCTGCCAGGGCACTGCTGGCTCATGTTTGACTTGCTGCAGAAAGGGACCAGGACCCCCAGGTCCCTTTCTGCAGCACTCTCCAGCCTCTGCTTTCCCAATCAGTCCATACATTCACGGTTCCCTGTTCCAGCTGTGGAATCTGGCACTTAACCCTTATTGAACTTCATGCAGCTGGTGATTGCTGAGTCCTTTAATTTGTTGAGGTCTCTGCAGGACCTCTCTGACTTTAAGGGAATCAACAGCTCCTCCCAATCTATTATTTTCAGCAAATTTTCTTGGTATCCCTTTGAGTTTTACGTCCAAATAATTTAAAAAGATGTTGAAGAGCACAGGGCCTAAAATGGAGCCTTGAGGAACCTCACTGATGACTACCTGCCAGACCTAATAGAGCCCTATCCACTATAACCCTTTGTGTTTCACCCATGAGCCAGTTGCACATCCACCATATGATGTGTTTTTACAGCTGTTTGCTGGCCATTTCTCCAGAAGTATCCTGTGAGAGACAATATCAAAAGCTTTGGTGAAACTCAAAAAGATTATGTCTTTCTTCTTTGTATCTATCTGCAGAGGTAGCAATCACCCAGTTATTTCCATTGAGAGAACTCAGTATCTGTACAATTGTCAATTTCCCGATTAGGTAACTCTTTTTAGACATCAGACTTCTTTGGAAAGAGATAGGAGCTGTTATCTTTTTAGAAAGTATGCTTAATGAACACTTAACAAGACAATAACCAGCAAGGAAAATTAATTAGTCAATACAAGTTGCAAGTTAGCATATCTGTAGAAGATTTTAACAGAATTTCCATCCCTAGTAGTGATGAAGGTGACATTTTTCACATCCTATCTAATTAGGGTTGATCTTTACTGGTTTTTCTGCTGTTCCATGAAGTGCACTCAATGCTACCACATGCTCCTTTCACACATGCAGCCTGTCATTACCAGCGTCTTGAAGATAAGAACCATACTTTAAAAAATAATAATGAAAAGTATCATGTTAATGCATATGTTATTATATGTATTTATAAGTTTCATTTTCATGCTCCGCATGATAATCTTTAAAAGGAATATGCAGAAATTACTGCTTCTAGGATACTCTAATGGAAGTTCAGGTAATGGGAGAGTTTAACTGAGTCCAAATCATTGTTCCTCCACTTTTCTTTTGGATAACAGGGTTCTCTATGACACACCACAAACTGTGAAGCAACATGCATTTCTTTTTTCTTTAAATTAAAATGAAAACAGAGTAATGCCATATTTTGTGTCTGAACGACACAGGAAAAGGGAAGTAGAAGAGATGAATAGTCAGTATATCCCTAATAAGGAAAAAAGTCCAAGAAGCAACAGACATAGCAGTTTTATCTCTTCCAAGCAGTCACAGTAGCATGGGCAGATGCTTTGCTGAGTTTTCCTACAAGAATAACAGAAGTAGCAGAATTTCACTGCCTGTGCATTTCTTTTTCTCTATAAGATTGGAATTGCTATTCTCCTTAAAATACAATCAGTTCTCTTTAACAGAAATAATGATATTATCACAAACATCCAATGAAATACTGGGAACATCTATGCACATAGACATGAAGGCTGTTATTTTTCAAGGAATTCTCCGATACAGATTTCAAGGAAACCTTAGGAAACTCACTGTCTGAAATGTTTTGCAAGTTCTGCTGATCTTCATGTGAGCTGCAGAACTACCTAGGTCCTTTAGAACAACAAAGGAATTTTAAATTTTTTTAACAGAACTGGCAGCTTTCACTTCCAGATGGTAAGTACCTTACAGTACAGATGAAAGCATGCTATTAAAGACAATTCTTACAGATTCATTTTCTTAAGACTTCAGAGGAGGACTGAAAAAAAAAATAGTGTTTTAGCTCATTGAAAAATATTTATTTTATTCATCAAGGGCATTTGTCCCGGGTAGCCCAAAAAAATGTGTGTCGTATTCTATATGTCTCCTATGCCTACCTGCCCAAGATCATCACTGTCTCTTTCAGACCCGGGGCCAGAAGCAGAACTAGGGTGTGTTACCCCAGGTTCATGGAGGTGGTTGCCCAGGATGGCTTTAAAAGAGAGAGACACCCAGAGGGACCACCTGTTCTCACCAGGGCTTCGGAGTGGAGCCTGCATTACATGCATGAATGGTGCATTAAAATAATATCAAAAGATCACACCTTTCCACTTAGAATCATTGTCAGAAACACCAATTTCTGTATATATATGGTTGATCTTTATGTTAGGATTTGCTTTTTAAACACAATGGGAGCTCACATTGCCTCAGAACAACCAACAACTGCTCAGTTCACTTCTATGCTTCAATGTCAGTTTACCTCCATTCAGTCATTGTTCTTTAGAAAATGATATCAGTGGAACAGCCTTAGAAGGAAGAATTAAAAAAAAGGGCTGATGTGTAGTTAATTAGTCTTTGTTAGTCATAATATAATTAACCATTAAATGATTCAATGAAGAGCAAAGCTAAAAATAGTACTAATTAACAGTTCTTCTATTTCTGAGAGAACTGAAATTTATTCATTTATTTATTTTCATTAGCAATATCTGCCTTCTTTTGCTTATAACTTATATGAGATATCAGCTTGAAAGAGCTATGTGAAGTCTCACTCTGTAGAGTGGGCTTTCCTTAGCTTGTTTTAAACTTCCAAAGGTTTTGGGAAAAAAAAAACCAAAAAGGTTTTCCAAAAGTAATCTAGATCTCTTTGTAGTAAGAAAAAAATCAGAGCTTCAAATCCCTTAAACAATATTGTGTCAGCATGGATTTTCACCTCATGATTTTGCTGTACTTTGATTTGCTCAGCACAGAGACAGCTTAATATCCCTTAATGTTTTTCCTACTGCACCTTGACATTGCTATTAACTTCTCTATTTGTCTGTTATATTTATAATCAGGAAAGTAGAGCAACTCAAATGAACTCTTCTTGTCTTTCATTTATACTGTTCATATTAATTACTTGGTAAGAAAACCACATTTACTTGTATTTGGATGATAAGAGTTTTCCTTCTTGAAGCTTCATTATTCCTGTACATATTAATAGCACTTTTGTTTTTACTCCTTTTTTTATCATGCAAAAGAAATAAAACCGGGAAGTAGTTCACCCCACATTACATTTTGATGTCAGTTTTGTTTCATACAAAAATCTTTCAGGTGGATCCAATCCCACTAGCTTGCTCACTAGTCTGTTGAAACACTAAAAAAGCAAGCTAAAGAACTTGGAAATTAAACACCTCATAGAGTATTAGTAATTCTTGTGGCCTTATAAATATTGACAGTTACAGAACTGTTCAGTAAATGCACCTCTGGTGCAAAACATGCCATGGAGAGCACGGAAGGAGATTTTCCCCATTAAAAAAATAAAAAAATAAAAAAATAAAAAACAAGAGGAAAAAAAATCCTAAAGAGATTATGCTTCCTTACTGTGAAATCAAAAAATTTCACTGAATAGCTCATTGCTGCCTTCAGGGAAAAAAATATTGTAGAAGTGTGTCAGGCATAGCTGGGTATTGGATGATAAAGAAAATTTAAAGACTGAAATTATAGCTATATCTGTCTTTCAAAGCGAAAATGAAAACACAGATTTTCATGAAGAAATTAGCTGATCCCGTCTATAACTGGATATCAATGACAGGAGTTGTACCAGGTAGCATTTTGATGGCCTACAGACCCATTTCCAGCTTTGATGGTGTACCCATGGAAGCTTTTGAACTTGTATAGTAAAACCAGACCTAGGACGGCAGAGAGGGGGCTCAGCAGGGACAGTCTGGGCTGGAGGTGTTTTCGCGGCCGTGATAGAAGGTATCTGAACCAGTCTACTTGGATTTTCAAAACAAGGGACGTTTACTCTTTGATTCTGTACCAAATGCCATTGCTCAGGTGCTGGCGCCGGGGCTGTGCCGCGTGTGCCGGGCCGGGCCCGGGCGGTGCCAGCGGCTGCAGCGGCCCCAGCGCAGGGCACGGCTGAGCCCCTCAGGCACGGGCGGGCGGGACAGAGCCCCGGGCAAAGCCCGGCCAAGGGAGGGCCAAACGCTGCCCGGCAGCCGGGGCTGAGCCAGGGCAAGCGAGCGAGACACAGCCCTGCGAGCGCCGAGGGGACAGCGGGAGCAGGGCCGGGAGCAGAGACCCGGCAGGGAGGGGCTTCTGGGAGAGAAACTGCTGCTTTTGGAAAGATATGAATCATCTAATGGTCTGTAATTGTCTAATCTGGTCTTTGAACCTTCTCAAATGAATAGCAAGGAAGTTCTAGGCATGCATAAGATTTATGCAATTTCTGCAAGATACCATCAAATCACTGAAGCAGAGTTTTTAAAAGGTGATGATAGTCACAGCAAATATAACCCTTGGCGAAAATCTGCAAGTTCATCTACACTTCAAAATAGAATCAGGGGTTGCTACTTCTTGTGATGATTAAATGCATTGCTGTCACTAGAAGACAAAGGTAAATTAATGTAGAGTGATGTTTTTTTTCACTCTCATGAAATATAGAATTTGCAAAATGGTATCTTAAATGCATGTGTGATTCAATTTAAGCCAATTTTAAAATATGTAAAGGTCCTTTTACTACTAACATATCTTAGTTGTTCTAAAACATAGAATTCTGGTTTTTGCTTAAATATAACCTAATTCAATATCCTTTGCTATGAAAAACACTTGTAGAATGAATTAAAATGAGTATTCAAAGGCTTTGAAGCATAGCAGCCTAACCCACTTTAAAGCCAGTGGTAAGCCTTCCTTGGAGAACTGTACTTTTATTTCATACATTTCTAAATGAAACACAGTTCCACACTAGTTATTAGTTGAAATGTAGATTCATGAGATTTATAAAAAAATACTTCACTAAAAATATTTATTGCAATACCACTTAAGTTGTATTTTTCTAGAGAAGAATGATCTCAGTATCAACAAGAAAAAGCAATGCAGAGTTAAAACTACAAAGGAATTCTGTATATTTCACTGTGAAAATCTACCATGAGTCTCTAAGCAAAGACATTGCACAACTGTTTCTAAAAATAATTCTGGGCAAAGTAATGGGGGCCCCTGTGTTGCCCCAAGGTTTCTCAGGTTCTTGATTCTGGACTCCCTCCACAGCCTCTCTTCTTGTAATGTCCCTTAAATCTCTTTTATTTCCAAGTTATGGGGTTGAGTTGAGAATATTTCAGTTGATTGAGTCATTAAACACTGGTAGTCACGTGACCAGTGTTTTCAGCTTGTGCTGTGGTGTCCTCATGTGCTGTTTCCATTGTCAGTACTATCACCAAGATGGTCAGGACACTTCTGGTAATGTTTAGACTTGAGAATCGGCAGGTTGTGTGCATAGCTCAGCTTTGTATTTCATTGAATACACAAAATCTATTCAAGGTTCATTCTGTTGTCTGGGAAAAGGTGTTGGTCACATTTTGTCTCTTCTGCTTAAGAAAATGCTGGTTAGAGCTCCGAGGTTTATGCTAACAGCTGTGTTAACTTGGCTCATGCAAAGGGCTACCCAAATGCCCACCTCACCCTTCTCTCCCCAGCTGGGTGTAGTCTCGTGGTGTCCCAACAAGTCCTCCTGAGCTGTGCCTAGAGCGGCCACAGGCCGGGAGTAGCAACATCAGTGGAGCCAGTCTCATTGTAGGTGATCAGGGCAGTGGGTTGGAAAAGTGAGGCTCACAATCACAGCCTAGCTCAGTTCAAGAAAAAATCGGAGCACTTGATTCCATACAGACCCCATGAGATGGGGGCAAATCTTTTATTCTCACAGCTCTTTCCCAGAAGTCAGAGTCCAACAGCTGCACAAGGTCAGAGCACACGTGGCTAAATCCACAGTAAAGATTGCAGAGCCTGTTGGCACTCCTGGGGCCCTGCCACTAAATTTACTGGGGAGATAGAAGAAATGTCATCCATGAGAGAGAGTTTTCCAAATCTCACACAGGGGAACAGAAACAGACATGGGTATCCTGTGTCCTACACTCCTAAATTACTGTGATCCATGGTGAGTCTGATATATGCTTCAACATATGAGACCAAAAAATTTTAGATATAAAAGAAACCATATTTGAAGATGTAGTTAATATATAAAGATGATAACTCACTTCAGGAAACTTAATAGATAAAAGCAAAATAATTCAACATAAGATAGCAAGAAATACAGTTTTCCAGAATTAGCGGTGTAGAAATTCCTATGGTCATGCTTTTAAAAGTTCAGTAATGTTATACAAATGTTTGTAGCACCTGTGGAAATGTTATTTTCTGAGAATGAAGTTACATCTAAAATAAAAATTCTAGTTGACAACATAAAAACAAAATGTTTTGTTGTTTTTGCACATAAAGATGGAAGACATTTCCCATGTGGGATCAGCACTGAGAAGCACTCAGCTCCCAGATGGGATCAAGACAGGAATACAAGCCTTAAACAAAAAGATGTTATTTTACATTTTCATTTACCACTGGAACAAATTTTATCTTATCTTCTCAACAAATATTCTCATATTCTCTATATACATAAAGTTCTATAAGGAAATGGTAAGGATTCACTAGAACAATGCAGAAATTTTTTCCTTTAGAGAAATAATTTACTGTGATGATGTTGTCTTCCCTCACCTACACAATCATGGCTGAGGAATGAACCACTGTAAAGCTCTACATACTATCCAGTAATTCAGACTTAATGTGTTGAGTGTAAGACTGAAGGTCAACAGCTATGACAGTATATAGGCATAAATTATTACTCCATAAATTCACACCTAAGAGAATCTTATTGTATGGCATAAGACTGGGACATGAAAATAAAAAGACTTTTATTGGCACAAATTAGAATGACCACATTTCTTATAAATTAATGGAGAATTCTGACCTTTTAAAAACTCTGTGAGAGCTTAGTGAACCATTTTTTTCTCTAAATTATGGTGATATGATTCTGGATTAACTTCAAAGATACCCCGATGGGGTAGCACAGTGCTCAGTATAAATTCTACATGCTGAGCAGTATCTGAAGAAATATAAAGACCAGGAAACCAGATAAAATATTCAGAGCTGACAACACTGCTGCCTACATACCAATTGACATGTTTGGCCTTTCTCTAGAATACTCCTACAAAATGAAAAGTAAAATGAGATGTCATATTGTTATAAAAATAGTATGATTAAAACCCCTTGACTTGTGTAAAGAGATTCAATTCAATAGTTTCAATTAATTTTAATATTTCCTGTGTCCATATTGATAATATATATAATAGAATAATCTGTTGTATCTTTATGTCAATTTAAGGTTTTTGTGAGTTTTGTGGCATCTTCTTTTTCTATTCCACTCCTTCGTATTAATATATCAATGGGACTTGTATTCACTTTCATGTTTTTAACTGTGCTGCACTGAAAGCTGTTAGATAATAAAAAACTTATGTACCAGCTTGGTTTTGACAAGTAAGATTTATGCACTCTTTCCTTGAAGAAAGAACAGAACATTTATAACAAAATGCTGATCTTTGACAAGAGATGATGCTTCAGTATTGAGTGCATCTGGGCTGGAAATGGCTGAAAAGTGCAGGTGTCTGTTGTCTTAGTCTCCTAGAAAAGGAAGAAAAACTAAATATGAGAAGGGACACAGGTCTATTCAGTATTCATCTTTTCTTGGACTTCTGAAGATAGTCTACAGCATTCAAATCCAGCCACTGTCTGAAAAAGAAGTCACCCAAGGCCTGGGTCCTGACTGAGCTATGAACTTCTGCTATCAAACAATGTGGCATCCTTAGGTCTGGTCTTATTAGAGCCTTGATTTACTTTTCTAATACTCCAACAGCAGCATTACATGTAGACCTTCCACAAGTGACTAAAATCTAGAATTTTTATTCCTCTGGATATGAATCATCTGTCTAGTGGGCTAAGATGGCTACAAATGCACAACAGACTGAAGCATGCACCACTGGAAGAATCTTTGCCCCCTGGTAACCACGAGTCTAGCTCCTAGAGCAGTACTCAGCTCTATATCCAGACAGACAAGTTTAGGTACATACAATGTAAGTTTTAGCAAGCTAGCTGCTCGTTAGAGATGCAGAGCTTGTCAGCCATGGACAATGGGGAACTGCTTATCTCACCCTAACTTAGATGTCTATATTTGAATAGTTCTCTCTGCTTCATTGACTGTGTTAACTCTCTATTGCTGTTGGACTGCAGCAGGAGCTTAGACACAATTAGCTCACACGCAATTGTCTGCACTGCAGACACATAAACATAGGTGATGGAATCTCATCCACCTTGTTTCAGTCAATATTGGCCACTACTTACAAAAAAGACAAAATTAATTGAATTGTCTCCCAGGCAGGGTCGACTAGGGAGCAGAGCAAATATTGAACTACTTTCTGGTTTAAATATGACAAGTTTTTTCTCTTTTGTGTGAACCAAAATTGTTTCCTGAACACTGAGGTGGTATAGTTTTATTGTCATAAGCAAGAGACTACCATACAAAAGAAGAACTGATAATATATTTTCTATTCTGTAGCAATGCTTAGACTAAGAATTGTCCTCTTGTAATTTCTGCTTTCTAAAATGCTGAAGCTGTTCCCTAAACACACAATATTGCCCTCCCCAAAAAAATTGTATCAATGAAACTGAGGGTATTCTTTAAATGTGAGAACACAAATTTATTGTTTAACTTGGTGACATTTACTGCAAATTTGCAATTCAGAAAGTGATCTTAGTTGTTCTCTTTGAGACAATGAATGGTCTAAGTAGCTGCCTGACACATTTCTCATGGGACATATTTTGACTTTATTGTCTAAATAGATTAAAATGTTATATCCTTCAGCATTCACATATGAAGTTTCAACAGGAGATTTTCAGTCAAATGGTGCCATAGTTTAAAAAGCACAGGTTTCAAAAGTGGGACAGTAGGACAAGAGATTAGGTTCCTCTGACACAGAGCACGGAATGTCTCTGTTATACCTAATTTTGGACTTTTTGAATTTTTGCTTTGTGATATTAAACAGCACATGAATCTTACCAGAGGTCCTGTCTGTATGTGCACAAGTATTTGTGTGTAAATATCTGAACCTATCTCAATATTATATTGTACAATGTTAACAGAAGGATATTCATTTGCCCAGTAGCACATTTAATTATCTGCTGTAATACAGATTTCCTCTGCAGCTTTGAGCAAAACACTCATGTCTATGCTTTAATGTGCTACCTGTAAAATGGAAATAATATTTCTTTCCTGCATAGTAATTATGAGGCATCAAAACTATGAGACTTTCACACTGAGGATATTTTTACATGTCTGATCTATACCTACCTGACACTTCCCAGTGTAGCATACACTTGACAGCGAAGAAAAAACAAAGTTATAATGCACAGATAGCTTTATATCTCATCTTTAGAGTGGTTAAGTTCATCCTTTCAAAATTCATTCATGACAGATTTTTAATGCAATTTCTCATGTTCAATAACATGTTTAAAAAAAAACAACAACCAAAAGCCCTCAAAAAACACCAGAAAACCTAGACTTTTGTCTGAGTTGTCATTAAGGTTAAGAATTTAAGTGCAATGATGCAGACTTTTATGATGAAAAACCTTAATACCTCAAAGCATTGAAAGACTCTCTGAGCAATTGGACTTTTAAAGGGCGCACAAGAGGAATGCTTTTAGAAAATGATTTCACAGCTATTTCCTCAATACAAACAAAATAATGTGAAAATGTATTCCAGGTACTGGAATAGCTTACAAGGATAGATGCAAACACATTTCACATTCAGGACTGCAAATAGACATACTACAACAATCTGTACAAAGAGCCATTTAGGAATGAAGATTGAAAGATATGCTGTAAGAAAATTAATTCCTGGTGAATATTCCTAAGATGTTTCTTCTTGTCATACCAACACACATAGCTATTTTCTTAACTTCTGTACATCAATATCACACAACTACTTTTTCTTTTCACATCATCTGAAATTCCCTCTTCTTGCTCCTCATCCTGTCTCTGCCAGTGGCATCCCACAGTTTTTCTATAGTTCTGCCTTCCTTCTCTTTATCTTTGCTTCTGTCTCTTGCATCTGTTATTTTATTCTCTTCCTATCCCACATTTGAGATGAGTTTATTTTTGGTGCTTTTCCAGCACATTCCGTTGACACAATCAAAAGCTAGACTGAATTTCTACAGAGTTCAGCAGGGAACCATCTGTGTCAATAGAGGAGTTTTGCTCAATTCTTGCATCCCTGAAATGTTCTGTTTCTCTGTAAATCTTGAGCTCCTGTTTAGGCAGAGGATCACTTTGGTGAATTAATTTACCAAGTTCTTAGAAATGTGATTATCCATGTACTCACTTAATACTTAATTTATCTAAGCAATTGAAAATTATATTTTATAATGAAAAATGTCAGACTGAAACAGAAACTATTTGCTACTCTTTCTTCTAAGATAAAGCAGTTTGCAATATGCACTTCATAACTTTACTTTTAGAGAGTAAAGTTATGCTTTTTTATACTTTTATGCCCTATTTGGAAAATGGAGGCAGGAGTGTCAGCTCGCTGAGGACGGAGTACACAGATCATAAGCATGTGTTGTTGAATGGAGCACCCAGGACTGCATGTCCTGGGTGCTCCATTCAGGCGCAAAGCATCCTGAAAACTGCTTCTGTTTTGAAAGACAGAGACGCAAAACCAAACAGAAAATGCTACTGACAATAAAGATGAAAATAATAGAATGTATGCATGTGTATTTGTCTACAGTTTCTTGAATTTCTACCTGTATTAACTGAATTCAGTTTTTAATTTTTGATGAAAAAGCAAGAACTTGAAATTTTTGCATGAAGAAATATTATCAAGTTTGTGATACTTCACCAAGGAAAAGTAATTTCAGATTCCAATATTACATTTTATGGTACATTTATATTGCTAAAAGACAGTTATGCAAGTTGCATAACTTAAACAACATAAAACATAAACATCATAACATAAAAGACACTATGCAGTTGCTCAAAATTTATGAAAATCTGTCTGTTGATTAAAAATCTGTATGTGACTCCTTGAACATATTTGTGGGAAATTGCTCAGAAAATCATTCTTTGCTTGGAGGATTGTGCCTAATGAGTTTTGTTCCGTTCCTTGAGAGTAACGAAGCTTTTTTCTGTTTGACATAGTGTTGTCATCACTCAGTCAGGTTCTAATAACAAAATATTTTCAAGGTACTCCATTCAATAAAGACAAACTATTCTTGCCCATGCTTTCATCACAAGCAATTGATTTCTCTTTATTCCAAACTTCCTTCTAATGACTTTCATTATATAACATGCAGCATACATGCATCAGGCAGTCTGTTCGTCAATATTTTTTTTTTCTTCTCCTTTTTCACTGCCAAACTGTCAACCCATTAGTTTTCAGGTTTGAAACTTTGCTTACTGAAGTTAATGTATCTCCTTAGTCATCAGATTTACTTCTCACTCGCTTATTAACTCAGTCTTGCAGTTTTATGTTCCCTCTCTGTTCTTTCCTCCAGGTCCTCTTCTGAGTTTAAGCAGAGATTTCTGGTACCTGCAATTTTAGAAATTTTCTTTTCCTGTAATATTGTGTGAAGTTACTTGATTGAGTTAAATCTCCTCAGAGGCATGTAGATGACCCACATAGTAATAATAATGAAACAATATCATGTGTACCAGAAGGCAGAATCTATCTCCCAATTTTGACCTCAGTTTCACTTAATATATAGTTCTGAGGTAAGTATTAAGGGAGCTAAGAACAGGATTTTGTACAGGATTCAGGAAATGTACTTTCAGGACACACATCTTACATGATGTGAGGCAGCACATGCAGACAATTTTATAACAGAAATGCAATTTCCTACTAAAAGTTTAAGTTCAACTGCAAAATCCAAGTTACTGTACTAAGTTTGTTTTTGTTTTTTTGTTTTTTTTTTCCCAGAAAAAAAAATAATACCATATACGTTTAGGTAAATCATATTCCTCTAGGGGAGTCACTTATTTAAACATTTGCCAATGTATAAATTCATACCTTAAGTTTCAGTATTTAGTGCAAACATTGATAAAAATATCTTACATGGAACTAATGTATCTAGTACTTCAGGAATGATTTTGGTAGAGGAAAGGAATCTGACACTCAAAGGCATCTGACAATTTTTTTTTCTTTTAAAGAGAAGGACTTTGCACATATGGAAGAAAATGTGTTATTTAATGGGCTATGAGACAGAAACTGGTCTGCAACAATTTTTGTGTTTGAAATTTTTAGTGGCCTTGTACAGGAGGGTGAAATTGTTGGTGGATAAGGGAAGAGCAATTGATATCATCTATCGGCAGTTGTGCATAGCATTTGATACTGTCCTGCATAACACTGTTGTCTGTAAACCAGAGAAACATGGATTATCCACTTGGAGGATAATGAATCGGCTGTATGATCACATTTTAAGAATTGCAGTCAAATCGGAGCATCCAAGCAGAGAGCAGTGATGAGTGGTGTTCCTCCAAGATCCATACTGGGACCAGGGCTGTTTAATATCTATGTCGTTGACATGGATGGTGAGATTGAGTGCACCTCCAGCAGATTTACTGACAGTCCTAAAATCTGTTCGCCAGCATGCTGGAAGGAAGGGATGCCATCCAGAGAGACCTTGACAGGCTTCAGAGGCGAGCCTGTGTGTGTTTCATAAAGTTCAACACGGCAAGTGCAATATCCTTCATGTGGGTCAGGGCAATCCCAATCACAAATACCAAACTGGGCAGAAAAAGGATTGAGATCAGTTCTGCAGAGAAAGACTTGCATGTGTGATTTGAAAAGAAACTCAACATGATCAGGTTATGTAGGTTTTCAGACCAGAAAGCCAACTATATCTTGGGATGCATCAAAAGAAACCTGACTAACAGGTCAAGTGAGGTGATTCTCCCTCTCTACTCTCCATGTGGAGTACTGCTTTCAGCTCTGGGGCCACCAGTGTAAGAGGGATGTGGATATCTTGGAATGAATCCAGAGGAAGGCCATGAAGATGATTAGAGAACCATGAAGACAGACTGAGAGAGTTGGGGAAGTTCAGCTTGGAAAAGACAAGGTTCTGGGAAGACCTTAGAGCAGCCTTCCAGTACTTGAAAGGGGCCCAAAAGAAAGTTGGAGAGTTTTGACAAGGGCATGTATTGACAGAACAAAGGGGAATGACTTTAAACTGAAAGAGAATAGGCTTACATTAGATGTAGTGAAAAAAATTTACTTTGGTAAATTAGCAATTAAAATTTTAAAAAATATTTACTGTGATAAGAATGGTGAAGTGCTGCACTAGGTTGCCTAGAGAAGCTGCGGATGTCCCATCCTTGGAAGTTTCTAGGGCCAGTTTGGATGGATCACTGAACAACCTGTGCTAGTTGAAGGTGTCACTGCGCACAGCAGTGGGGTTGGAACTAAATGGCCTCTAAGGTCCCTTCCAACACAAATCATTCTATGATTCCATGTTGCTATGATATTGAGCCATGACATCAGACTAGGAAATTCTGCTCAGCTTTGGTTTATGTCTGTAAACATATATGTGTTTTTTCTATGGTTTTAATCAAGGCCAAAGTCTATCTTCTTTTGCCATACCACAAAAAGAACATTTAACGTTGATCTTTATGAAACCTCAGTATTGAATTGATTTCAGAGCATTCCCTCATAAGACTGAATAAATTTTTAAAACTATAAAAATTGATTCTTTGTAAGAAATGCAAGGATTTATAGCACAGCTGCAATGGTGTGCCAGGAAGAGTGAGTTCAATCCTAATTTGCAACAATAACAATGTCAAAATGATTATCAGGGAATCATTATTCTTCTACTTTTTCTGTCTAGTGTAGTCAGAGGTTACATTTTATGTGCTGCTCAGTAACTTCAATCATTATTAGAAAAGATGATGTTATAAACTATTAATTTTGACCAGCTGAAAGAGTTTTTTTTAACAACTTCCAATTACTCTTTATTTTACTCTCTACTCATAGAAGATAATGTATTAATTTCCTTTTATCCCCAGTGATAGCAAGACTCTGTTTTACAGTGCTTAGCAGTTAGATTGAATCATAGTATTAAAAATGGTGGAGATTCACTAAATTGCTCAATTTATTTCTACATAAAAATAGAATTTTTAGGAATAATATAAAATGACAGAATGGTTTGAAAACAGCTTTTAAAGATCATCTAGTTTATGATCTTGCTATGCTATGGCCAGGAACACCACTCACTAGATCAAGTTGCTCAAAGCTCCATCCAGCCTAACTTTGAACTCTTTTGATGATCTGGCATTCACAGCTCCTCTACTGTCTCACAACCTATATTGTAAAAAATTTCTTCTTTGTGTGAAATCTAAACCTACTCTTAGTTTAAAGCCTGTCTCTAATCATATTTCTATCTTTCATATATTTCAATATGTCTTCCGGAAAGATCTATTCCATGATGTTGTTGGGCATGGAGGTGAGGATGATTGGCCAATACTTCTCAGGGTCCTCCTCTTTTTTACCCTTTTTACCCTTTGTTGTAGTTTGGCCGTGAGTGGCCAAGGTATATTACTGACACTAGATAAAACCAATGAAAGCGTGAGTATGCCTTTGTGAAAACACATTTTAAGTGCAAACCCGGGAACCTTCTTTCTCTTGGTTTCCGGTTGGAAAAGAGGTAACAAGTGCTGCCCAGCCCGTTCCCCCGCGGCCCTCGGGGCCCGGCTGGGCTGGGCCTGCCACGGTTGGGGGGAAAAAGATTGCAGGGCCAAGCCAGGGCCGCTGATATCTGGCCAATGGAATTCAAGCTGCTTTTCCCACTGGCGCGGCCGCTGAAGGAGTTTCCCAAAACTGTCCTAGAGTCACGAGACATCATGCCACTGAGACCAGGCGGGGGGAAGGTCCTGACAGGATCGGGCCGCCCGAGTAGTTTACTCCGGGACTGATTCTGCCCTGATAAGACCGAGGGGTGGAAAAAAGAGTCTATTAAACCCCTCTCCTCAGCCGCAAGAGGCCAGACGGGGGCTGAGGCCAGGAGCAGCCTTGTAACTTTACAACCCCGGGAGAAAGAGAAAACTACAGCCCAGCAGGCCTGGACTCTATCACCTGACTGCTTTGGCATGGCTGCTGCCTTTGTGAACTCATTAAATGCTCAGANTTAAAGAGCTGTGAACATGGGAGGAATTTCATGATACAGATGTTCCGGGCGGCTGTTATAATGAAAAGTTTGTTTTGTCTTGTTTTGGTTTTTTAGTTCCATAGCAAGTAAGAGATGCTCCAATCCCTAGAAGAATTGAAGAAAGACTATGCTAGAATTGAGAAAACTGACTGAAAATTCTAAATGTGATTTCTGTATGTTGTCAATGAGAATGAAAGAAATTTTGGTAATAGAGGAAGAATGTTTTGAAAGTTTCATTCTAATTCTTAGAGGGTTTTTTTCTTTCTTTTTGTGCTAGTTAATAAGGTCTGTTCTTTTCAAGTTTAAGCCTGCTTTGCTCTTAATTACAGAATTTTAAATTGGCAACCCAAATTAATATTTTCTGTCTGGTTTCAGACTGAAACCGCGACACCCTTTTATACCCTTTTTAGAAACAGGTATAACGATGCATATTTTCAAAGTGTATGAACAAAAGGTTTAACTGTTCATAATACACTCATCATCAACCTTTAAATCTTTCTCTGGTACTCAATTTTGAAATGCATTTTTGGTTGTCTAAATAAGGTAATACATTTAGAAAACAAAATAAAAAAAAAATCAAATTAAGCATCTGGGTACAGGAAACCTTCAATGATCAACATCTTTATGTCAACTTAATTTAGTTATGCTTTGTAAACTTCTCCACTGTCATGTAAGAAAGATGTGAATTATTGGATATGCTCTTTATCTCTTTGAGATTTCTTTTAATAGTCATCATGCTTCTAAATGCAGTTTTGCTGCTTACTGTTAAAAGTCCCATCAACCGAATAGCATTTGCATGACAGATCACATGCTCTGCTTGAACTTTGCATGTAGAGTAGCTAGCATATTTGATGAAAATTATTTTAAGTGCAAATGCCCGTCATTAACCGTAATACAAAAGAAAATATTCAATTCTGCCCATATTTATATTACGATATATGGAAGTCTAAATCAGGAGCAAGCTGATCTTAGCAAATAAATTGACTGATACCCAAATATTGTAACAAATCTGTTTAAATAGAATAACTGTTCTTCATAATAACCAAAGCCATTCAGTTATGCCTGAAAACACTGAGATATTCACTTCCAGTATCACCCATGTTCAACTTTTTCAACTTATATTCATCATGCTCGTGGCCAGCCACCTTTAATTTGGACTAATTGTGTCTACAAACAACAGTAGACAGGGCAATGGTTAGGTCAGAATCTATTTTGCAGGACTCTGCGTCTATTCACACACATATTGGGCTTTCAGTCGTGCCAAAAAATCTAGATATGACACTTGTATTCTTCCTAGACACACGTTACGTGAATATATTTCTTAAGAATGTCTTTGATATCACAAACCCCACATGACACATTTTTAGACACAATTGAAGACACATAAATTTCAGAAAAGTTTGTATTCAAGTTTTCATGTTATCTAGAAATGGATTTAAGAGGACAAACATTTGAAAATGTAAAGCATACCTGCTAAGCAACAGCTATATCCTGAAAAATGGTTGAGATGACACGTGAGTCTCTGAAATGTAAATGTATACAATAATAAATTACTAAAATTCGGAAAAGCATAGTTAGCAAAATATGGGGTAAAACACTTATCATCATAATATATTAGTCAAAAAGAAACACTAACAGATGAGTAAAAGGCATACTACAACTAATTAACAGTCATCTAGAATGCTTTTGAAATTAATCATGCTGAGTTCAGCTCTTTTAATGACAGTAAAGAACTTGGAAATGAAGACTGGCAGCTCATCTAGGGAGTTGTCTGCTAGGTCTTTGATATTTTTAGAAACCAATGACCCTTTGACTCTTTTCATAGTTTGTTAAGTGGTAGTGAAGCACTTTCAAGCACGGGTATTGTGCAGTCATGTCATGTTTACTCTGCTGAGGTTTTTTCCTTTCTTGAACCTTTTCCTCTATAAACAAGCCCATATTGTGTTATGATTTTCTAGTCAAGCAATCATAGTGATGACTGCATGAAAAAGAACTGCATTTATAGTATATAATTTCAGACTTCTTATTTTAAGTATTTCATTCCAACACAACTGAGAAAGTGGAAAAGAAATACCATGATTTTTAGAGGTTTTGATGAATTACTGCACAAGTTGATGAAAGTAAACTGCTTTGTACAATCTACACCAGTCTTTTTGTCAGCCGAAGTCTTAGTATTTCTACTTGCATTCGAGTGATGAGAAGCAATTATTGCAGAACTCATTGATAAACTGCATTGTCACACTCATTACGCTATTGCAATTGAATAGACATTCAAAAATTATACTTTGGTAAATAGGTAAAAAATCAATACATTTCTGCCTTTGTTACAATATCACAAATGGGAACCCCAGCTGCACTATTTCATAGCCAAATAACGAGCTATAAGAAAATGTGTACTCACAGACTTGACCATGGCATAAGAATGTAATCAGGAATTATTAAACAGACTTGATTTGGCCTTGTTCTGAGTCTTTTATACAGATAAGCAAAAAATTAATATTTTTTAATATAAAATATGCTGAGTTGGAAGGGATCCATCCGAAGCATTATTGAGAGAGGTCTTGCAATGACATCAGCTAGGTCTTTGAGGATTCTTGGATGAAT
>WAAG01016935.1:0-11142 GCA_013390105.1 Tichodroma muraria
AGAAACCAACAAAAAACTCAATCCACTGAAAAAAGAAGCCAAAATAATATAACTCTGTACCTAAAACTTTCCAAATGTTTTCAGTCTGAGTAAGTACCAGAACCAAAGTACAAATAAAAATGCAGTTTTGCCCCAAATTAAATCACACAGAATTTCCTGGAAACAAGAAATATTTAACAGCATCAACACTCTTTTAGAACGGGCTTTTATATAAAAAACCGAAACACTGAGATAGCCAGATACCGCCATCTCACTTCTGAGATGTCTCTCTGACATCTGTCCAAGTGTCTTAACAGATGATGTCTCTACAGAAAAAAGGTAAAACAAGAAAGTTACAAACTTACGCATGTGGGCAGATGTATTTGACATGGGGGCTTTTGATACCAGCAAGTGCTTCTGACCACCCGTGCCTGTTAACAAAAACATATTCAATTGCATTTATGTTTTGGCTTAGCTCTTATTTCCCAGCACAGACCAAGTATGAAACATGCTGAATTAGATCAACATAAACACACTTCTCGAAAGTGTTTACGTCAACCACAGTACACTATGAATGTAGTACTAAACTAAGAAGAATGTAGTACTAAACCTAGGTTTGTTCAGCCCTTGAATGCTTGTGGCATATATACAGTCAGGAAGACTTGATCTAATTTGGCTGCCACAGTTGTGGTGCAGCTACAGAAATATCACTCTGGCTTCAGGCAAAGCCCACTCTGTATATGTCTGGCTTTATTAATTTGTGTGCCACAAAAGATGCACACAGGTATCCTGCTTCCAGGCAGCTCAGAGGCTGCTTTGCTGCTCCTGCAGAGTTAAGACAGCTTCTCTGACAGCCAGCTTGGCATTCTGTGAACCACATTTCTTGACGTGGGACCCTAGCAAACTGACACCTAAGTTAACTCCACATGGAGCCAACCCAATCAATCAGCCCTATTAACTTCAGCTCAGCTTGAATGCTGTTAGATTCAGGCAGTCCTGAACAACACCCCAGATTGCAGTAGCTTTTTAATCTCAAGCAGATACTTGAATGCCCACAGCAAACCAAGATCTGCACAGCAGGTCAGTTAATGAGCTTCCTCCAAACCAGAACACTGGAGAGCATAAGGTCAAGACTCACTCCGGGCCTCATCTAGACAGGAACCGACCTTGACCCAAATCTGAACCCATGCACAACCACTGCAAATGCCTGCACTTGGCTTTCCAGAACACCCAATAGCACCTGTATTTCCTGATTTTTCTCATCATTTAGTATTCCTAACTCACCCACTAAATTAGCTACTGGAAATTTGGTTCTAAGCAGGAAACACCTTTAACAAATTCATCAGTGATACAGTTGAACTAATCAGACCAAAAGCAGACCAGCCACAAAAGCATGTTTGGTTTAGCTTTAATACCATCCTGAAAAGTTAATTAATGTATGTTACCTGAAGTTGAAGGCATTTCCAACACACTGACATCACAAACAATTGAAGCACTGACTATATGTCAGCGTACTTCCTATCAGTACTTTTAGATATATTATTAACAAATTTCAGGAAATATGACTTGCACAATATTTGCAGTATCACAGAAGGTCAAATAAGAATCTAAAGGAGAAATATAACTGAGAAAAAATAGTTACATAAGAATTTGGGGACATTTTTTAGCCAAAGACTAATTTGACAAATTTGGAAAGCAACACTGTGTACATATTAATGCAGACTCTTTAGAACAATTCTCTATGTTGCACCTTTTGTTCAGATTTTGACAAGTATGTACCAATCTTTAAGGGCCAATCTTTTATTTTATATAGGAGATAAAACAGAAAAAGCATGTAACCTCTCTTAGACACTTTCCAGAGTAAGAAAAATACAGCTGGTAAATGGAAGTGATCAATTTAGAAATTCATGTGAAGTGGAACAGGTCAGTTTAAACTGGGAGAACTTATAAAATTGTTAATAGGTTTGCTTCAGACAATTTTTTGGGTCACTGCTACAGCTTTTACTTAAAAAACCCCAAACAGCAGTATGTCAAAGGCAGTCTATCTAATCTAATCTGCAGCAGACTAGAAGAAATACTCCTAAAACACTGTATTTCCAGAGACGTGTCCTGTCTCTCAAATGCATACATTCCAGTATGCTCAGTGCATTTGCACGACTGAGGCTGTGCATTAGCTGTGACGCTGAAATGGAAATGCCACATTGTCTAGGGATACAACTTAGGTTAAAGAGAAAGTCTCTATTTTTCACCCCCTGCCAAAACCAACATCAAGCCAATTTGCAAGGACTCGAATTCCAAAAGCTCAAAAGATTCTGCAATCACTGGCTGAACATTTGGTGCCAAGATGCAGGCAGTTCTGCTGCCTCAGCTGCGTCCTACCAGCAGAAAGGAAGAGGGGTAATGCAAACAAGGTGTTGTGTCAGCACAACAGATCAGAGCAAAACCCTCCACTTGTAGAATACTGCCAAGTGCATGGACTTGACTCTTTTTTAAACTTACTAAATGCCCAGGTTATGCAAGTTTAATTCTGACAGCTAACTGTCATTAGCTCTTTGGAAAAAAATAACATAGCAAGTTTCAACCTAGAGGCAACATTCAAGTTCCAGGTAACAAAAAAATGTTCTTAAAAAAATATTATGTAATTTTGGCCACAAGGGAGCACAATAGACAAAGCATTCTTGCTACTTATTTTCAGTATCTAAGTGCCAATCCTTTAAAGTCTTCCACTAAAAAGGCTTCAACACTTTCTTGTTAATTCAATGGCTTTAATGAATGCATGCTTATTTCTGGGCACACACAAGCTTTAAACAGAAACATTACACCAGAGCTAGAATGCCTCCCAGAAATTCCCTACCCTTTCCATTTCTACTCAAACATGGAAATAACAGGAACAAGGCAACAGGGCATTACACATTTTATTCGTGTAGGGTTTTTTGGAGTCTGAAGACCATATTTCAAAGACAGAAATCTGTAGACATTAGGTGACTACTTTGGAGTTTGCTTATATAGATCAAAGAGGTCTGGAATTTAGTGTAAGTACAACAAATTGATGAAGAAACCACAGACTAGCTGCAGCTATTGGCAAACCAAAAATCCACAAGTCTGGAATAAAAAAGAACTAAATTTAGACAAACACAGGAATAACCAGAAACCCACTCTCAGGAAAACAAATGATCAGAAAACCCCAGACTTCTTTTTCTACAAAGGTTGTGTCAGGAACAACAGAGAGATCACGTTCAGACCAAATTAGGTAAGTGAGTAAAGTTTTCAAGGATTTGATGGAAAATTTTAATTTAATAGTTGTCTCCATCATTGCAGGACACATGAAGTTTTATCCGTTGTTGTCCGCTGCATTCAGTAAAGGGCAAAATAAGAAGCTTAAGTAAATTTTAACTGCTCACGTGTTTAAAATATGCAGATTATATTTGAAAATATAATAGCTACTGAGTATGCAATAGATCAGAATACACACCCGGTATCTCCTAATCCGTGAAGAAAAATGACCTGAGGGAAATAAAACAACAACAACAAAAAAAGACAACAAAGGTAGAGGTTTAGGATCACTAAACAACCAAACGCACCTCGCCCACGAGCCCCAGGCGCCCACCCAAGGTCAGGCACAGTTCGGAGCACGGCACCACTTTCTCCCAAGAAAACTCCGCTTCGCTCACTTCCCCTCCCCGGCCCCGCCGCCATCAGCGGCCGCTCCCCGCGGGNGCGGGCGGGCGCCTTGTGCTGTGGTATAAGGCCCGGGGGGGAAAAAGGAAATTACGGTTTTCTTAAATAGGTAAAATATAAAAGGCTAAGTCACGGGAAGGCAGGAAAACCAGCACAAATACAGCAAACAGTACGGTTAGACGGGGCTCATCTGTCCTCATCGGGTCAGATGCCTCCACCACCGAATTAGATCTCCTGGCTCACAGCTCAGAAATCACTGATTCTTACTCATCTTGAAATGTGTTAGGCTTTTGTCTATAGCCTATTATCTGAGGCACTCTGGTTGAAGTTACTGGATCATTCCAGTCCATTCCAAATACTTAGACCAACTCTGAATATGTATGGCAAACACATTTATATCAAAACGGAATACTTTGTTCTTTGTCTCCTATTCTGTACATCTTTGTCAGATATTTACTTCCAGAAAATCAATATGCTCATTGTATTTGCCGGATGGTAAGTGGCTGGCATGGATGCTTGTTTGGCAGCTTCAACAGCAGCTGAATGCATACTATACTTCTTTCACATCATTCCCACTGCTGTGTTCCATAGCAAACAGGGACAATTTTTCACAAAGCTTTTGCTCATCAACATCACCAGCATTGGCTGCATAAAATTTATTGGAGGAGCCTTTATGCCAGCTGTGTAACATTGAGTACACATCCTCTTTTGCCATGATTGTTAGACTGCTTTGATACATAGTATTGATGCCAGGGCATCCCTGTTATTGCTAAAATTTGATTATTTTCACAGGTAACTTTTTGTGGTTTATTTGTCTCTAATTTAGCGTGTACTCCTGCCTCATGTACTGTACCCAATTCAAGTCTGTTAAGAAAATATGCTTTATGCATAAAAAATTCTTCGAAGATTAGGAGCTTCACATTATGTCAGGTCCTTACTAAGTATGCCGAACCTGATTCTTGCTCTAGATCACCTTTTTGGGACATGAATAAAACTTTGCTTTCCCTCTCTACTCTGCTATTTACCATGTAAATGTCACTTCCATAAGGTGAGCTGCTGCTGAACCTCCAGCCTAAGAAGTAATAGTCTGCTAATAAACAGAACAAGATTTTAATATTTGAGTCAGTAGAGTTGAAATGATCTTACTTGAATTCCGGGTTGCTGCTAGCATGGCCCTGGGGGCACTGGGGAAACGTGAGCTCTGCATGGATTGGGCATAGGGCAGTCTGCTGTTTACAGACAAGTGTTCAAGAAACTGACCTTCAAGAATCACAAAGGAGTTGTTGAAAACATCTAAGCTGTGAACCTTTCAATAACTGGTACATTGGCTCTCCCTTCAGAGTAAAATATCTCTCTTAGGTATGATGCTTTTCTACCTGATTTGAAATTTCTATTTACAGCAGTGAGAGTTTTACAAGGCAAAGCATGCTCTAAAATATGTAGGTTTCCCTGCCCTAGAGGCTAAAATGGGATTAGATAAGATGGTTGTCCATACCAGCATCTTGTGTATTGTTACAATGTAATTTTTCTTAATTTTTTTGAAGGGGGTAAGAAGCTACACAGATTTCATATTGAAACTCACAGATTTCTTTAGCATGATTTCCATTTTACCTCCATTTATTCCCAGGGCTGGCAGAGCTGCTGCCTGATCCCTTCTCCTATCTGAAGCAGACATTCAACATGGAAGAAGGTACTGTCAAACTGAAGTTTCAGGATGGAAAGCAGGATATTACAGTGCTGATGAGTATCAGCTTTCACAACGGGAACTGTCCTTTCTGCTCTGTAACTCCACAATGGCAGCTTTGACAATTTAGTTCTTCACTGCACTGAGCCTGCACCTTGCACACCCTTCCCACCAGACCAATATACTGATGGAAGCTGTTGTATGGTTTTCCAATAGGTACCCATTTAAATTTAAGACTGAAATAATACATGTGATCAAGTACTGCAGCAGTACAAGGAACATTTCTGTCTTGACTGCGGTAATTCTCTTCCCTATGGCTGGTGAGGGGCTGTGTTTTGGATTTGTGCTGAACACAGGAATGGTAATATAGAAGTATTTTTGTTATTGCTCAGCAGGGCTTACACAGAGTCAAGGCCTTCTCTGCTTTTCAGGTTGCCATGCTCATGAGAGGATTAGGGGTGCATGGGAGGGTGGGGAGAGATACAGTCAGGACCTCAATTACCAAAGGGATATTCCAGACCTTATGGCATCATGCTCAGGATAGAAAGTGTGGGGGAAGAAGGAGGAGGAGGGATGTTTTGGGTGATGGTGCTTGTCTTTCCAAATAACCATTACACATGATGAGGCCCTGCTCTCCTGGAGATGGCTGAACACCTGCCTACCCGTGGTAAAAAGTGAATTAATTACTTGTTTTGCTTTGCTTGGACGTGCAGTTTTGCTTTCCCTAATAATCTGTCTTTATCTCAACCCACGAGTTTTCTATCTTTTATCCTTCTCTCCCCGATCCCACTGGTCGGGGGAGGGGGGGTGAGCCTCTGTGAGGCTTGGTTGTTGTCTGGGGTTCCGCCACGAGAGTCTCCAAGCGTAATGGACATTTCAAGTACCTGCACGGGGTGCAGCTGAGCGAGTGCACCACCGCCCACTCGGATTTAGATGCAGCCTGATGGTTTTAAAGACTCGGCTTAGAAACACTTGGCGGAGGTCTCAGTAATAAAGCAGCAGGTGCTGGAAAACGAAACCTAACAAGCGCCCTTCGCTCAACCACTGGAATTCCGATCTCCGGCACCGCTGAAACACCGGACCCGCCCCGCCGCCGGCTGCGCGACAGCGCTGGGGAGGCGCGGCAGGTGCGGTTTACGGCGCTGCCGTAAAGCGCTGCGGCCGGGCGCGAGCCCCGCGGGCGCCCTTGGGAGGGAGCGGCCATGAGCGGGAGCGGCACGAACCGGGCCCTGGAGCTGCTGCGCTCGCTGCCCAGGGTCAGCCTGGCCAATTTAAGGCCCAGCCCCGGCTCCAAAAAGCGGGTGAGTGCCTGCAGCCTGCCAGGTGGGCCCTGGCGGCAGCACTGTGCCCCGGCAGCGGGCGCGCCTCGTCCCGGCGTGGTTTGCCTCCAGGGTTGTCAGAAGGACACCATCCTGGCACGACCGGGAGAGCGGCCTGGCCAGAATAGGCGTGGAAAGGCAGAGGAGTGGATGGCACTGCTGTGTGTGTGCGTTAGCCCGCTGCTTGCCTTTTGCGTGCCTTGTGGCCCATGTGTGTGGCCTGATGAGTGGTGCTGGCTGAACCTCAGGGCTATTGCTGGGGCTGGAGGGGAATAGTAAAAGGTTTTTGTTTCCAGATGTGTATGGGATGGAGTGATGTGTTTGGAAATGGAAGGTTAGAAGGTGTACAAAGAGAAGGAACGTGAAGCCAGCTAACATTCTTGTTACTATTTCTCGAAAACAAACCTGTGATTTATCTCCTTTTAAAGTGGTAGAGAAATTACAGGAAGAAACCAGGGAGAAACCTTGTTGTCTGAGGGGGATATTAGTGAACAGGGAGATGAGGTTCAAAGGCTGAAACCGTAGGAGCAGGGAAGGGAACAGCAAGCAGCACTCTCCTAAAAGTGCTGGAGACTCCCTAAAGCTACTAAATAGAACAGAATTCAAGTGCAGTTTTGTGCTAAACTCGACCATCCCTGCCACCAAAACTGACTTGTCCTCAGACTATTTGTGGTGCCAGCCTAAAGCTGTGCTCTGCAAAAATCACATTAACTGCTTTTCTATTTTTCCACTTAGTAAAGATCTATAACTAAATTTTCCCTCAAGAATTAGCATTTTGCTCATTTGTTTATATCTCTGAAATCTATTGTTTTATAGGTACTGGTCTCTGAAATAGTTATCTAAGTGTACCATTGATTGTTTTGAAGGAAAGAAGACGTGGCCGTGGAAGATACGGGGGTAGGAAGTGTGGCCGAGGTCACAAAGGAGAAAGACAAAGAGGGAATCGCCCCCGATTAGGCTTTGAGGGTGGTCAAACTCCATTTTACTTGGCCATACCAAAATATGGATTTAATGAGGGACATAGGTAAGTTTCTAAATGTTTACTTGGAAATTAATTATTTTCTGCTTATCTAGATCTTTCTCCTGAAGCAAGAATCTAATATGCCGATACAGGCCTAATTGAAAAAGCTTCCCAAATTCCTCTCACATTGTTAGCTACTTTACCAGAAGAATCTCCCATTTCTTGTGAGATTATTCTTTTAATTAATTATTGCCTGTTTTACACATCTGCTTATTTACTCTCTTCTCCCCATAATCCTTCATGTGTAGGATTTCAATCCTTCATAATCCTTCACGCTACCCTTCCTCTTCCAGCTGAGTGAATTTCTGCTCTGAAACTATTCCTTCATTCCTGCTTGTTTTACTTTTTGCCTCGTAACCCAGTGAACTGACTGGGAACAGTCCCAGTGACTGGAGTGAGGATGTTGGGCATGAAAGTGTAATCCAAAACCTTGCTTTGCTGTTTTTCCACACTTTATTCACCAGAAGCTCTGATCTTCTGCCAGCCAAACAGTTCTGCTTCTCTTCATGGTTCTACCTTTTCAGCCTTCTGACACTGTGGTCTTTGCCTGTCTCTGCCCTGCCTGTTCCATCTGGGATCCTAACAAGCTCTTTAATACCAAATCTGCTGGATGAGGCATTAAAGCATCTTTCACCATTGTTCTCTGTGGGTGTTTTGCCTTGTTTAATACTTCTGTCCTTTTTTTACATTGTACTTGTGTCGTGTCCTTATTCCACCTTTTTAATGTTTAAGGTTATTCTTCTAACCTGTCTTGTCTCCAGTAACTGTTCTTACCTGGAGAGATGTATGTCAGCATTTCTTAAATTTCCTTCACTTATATTGAAAATTAAAAAATTTTGAGTAATTTTTTTATTTTTTTGTTTTTTTTTTTAAAAGCTAGGTTTGCTTCATCAGCATTTGTGTTGCCTGGGTCAGCAATCATTCTGTTACTTTTTGATCTGGTCTTGCAAACTTCTGTGTCCATGCAATGACAAAAGCCTGCTACACCGAGCAGACAGTTCAAGGAAGAAAAGACTAATGTGTGAATTGTTAGACTTGAATTCATGTTCCATTTCCTGATACCACTTAATCAAATAGCTGAGCACTTTTATATCTCCATTCTTAATGCTTGCAATAGAACTTACAGACTTGTCCCAGTTGTTAAAGGGTTTCCTCTGAATCTTAATAGTTTTGAAATGTGACTCAAATTCTATTTCCAGGTACTGTTTTTTCCTCCTGTTTGCTAAATTATTGTAAGAGTAAACAAGAAGCACTTTCAATAGCTGAAAGCAGAGTGTAAATCCACAGTCCTGCAAAGGAAATGCTGTGGAATGCAGGCACTTAGCTTCTTATGTTAATAGTGGTCACAAGTTCATGAATACCCAACAGCAAAAATCCAGCCTCCTGCAGGGACAAGAAATTATTAAGATCATGCTGTTTTTAACAACATCTGGCAGCACATGAAAACAAAAAAAGTACTCTAGTTTCAATGTTATTTGCAAAATTTCAATGTCAGGCTACTGTAAATGTTCCTGTGGTGACTGCTGTAAATGCACTCGAGTGACGCTGTTGCGGCAGGGGCGAGCACACTGAACAATGTCTCTGCCTGTTTATCTTCACCTCACTCCTTGTGCCTCCATGTATTGAACTTTTTCTTTGTAAGAGGCTGTCTGACAGCACAAATTCTTGTTACTTATCTTTTGTACGTGGCCTGCTGTTTACAGAGATCAGCTGCTTCCCAGATGTTGAGCTGCCACTCAGACTTCCGATAGTAGCCATCAGATTGTAGGAGGAAGTTTTGGGTATCAGAATAAGTGGTGTGCATAGACAGGAATAGACTCTGGCATTGGAAAACTCTGCTAGGGATTGGTTTATACAGTAAAGTTAGAACTTGAGGAAAAACCAAAAGTAGGTTCTACTGAAGCCAATGGCTGTTGACAAGAGATTCCAGCTCCCTTTGGGGAATGTGAGTTAATGCATATTTTCTCAATATTTCTCTTCCTTGATGGTGTTTTGAGGGAGATTCCTTTCAGTGCTTTGAGATGTTGGGTACAGTGGTAATGGATCAGCAAATCTTGTTGTATGTAAGCTATGCATGTACAGAATTTTGCTGATAGTCTTTGACTAAGTTTGTATGGGAGGAAGTGTTTTGTTTTTTGACTGTCTATCAGTGAAGCACCCAAGGTGGATTCACTTTGACAGTGATAGTTATTTACAGTCTTGTTGGTTTGCCAAGAAATGTTGACACTGTAATGTCTTACTATTTTTTTGGTTTAGGAGTAGATAAAAACCAGAATATCTCGGTTGACTGGTTGCTATTAAAACTTCAGCTTTGTAAGTTTCTCATTGTTTTGCTTGTGTTGTTTGTTTCTTTTGTCTTTCTCTCCCCAGCCTCAGACGTCAGTACCAACCTCTGAGTCTTCAGAGGCTTCAGTACCTGATTGATTTGGGCAGAGTTGACCCCACGCAGCCGATTGACTTAACTCAGCTCACTAACGCCAGAGGTGTGACAGTGCAGCCTCTCAAGAGGGATTATGGTGTCCAGCTGGTGGAGGAGGTATGCAGACAACACACTTGGTACTTCGGGCTTTCAGGTTGTCATTCCCATGGTTAGGAAGCATCTTTGATTCTCCAAATTAGTTTGCTGTGGGACTTTTGTGGATCATAAATCCACTAGAGGGCACTGTGTGTCAGCAAAAGGAAGAAACTACTCCTGAGGATGTCTTCGTACCCAAGGGACTGCAGAAATGAGAGTTAAGGAGTACATTACAAAAGGCTGAAGAAGTATTTTACTGCAGAAAACTAAAGTGTACTGAAAAAAATGTATGAATATTTTGGAAATGGAAAGGGTTTTTTTTATTCAACCCAGGTGATTGAGAGCAATTTGGTTGCCTATGCTGGTGCAGGGAGCAGGCAATTCATAATGTTCTGTGGGATTTAATGTTCCTTACAAGTTTTCAGAGAAGAATAAATGTATGTCTTAAAATACTCATTTTAATGTTGCTATAATATGTGTTGAAATTTACAGGGTGCTGATATTTTTGCGGCGAAAGTAAATATTGAAGTGCAGAGGGCATCTGAATTAGCAATTGCAGCCATAGAAAAAAATGGAGGCATAGTAACAACATCATTCTATGACCCAAGGAGCTTGGGTAAGAACTTCTTTAATTTCTGCCCTTTTTTTTTTTTTCAACATGCAAAGATAAAATGATTCAAGTCAAAGTTTCAAACACAGTTCTTAGTAGAAAGTTGTCAGCTTCTAAAAGCTTCAAAAACAGTTACACGTATATTTATAGAAACATAAAATACTTTGGGTTGGGAGGGACCTTAAAGATCACTTAGTTCCAGCCCCCAGTGATGAATGATAATGCATCCTCGATTTTGCCTTTTTTAACCATTCCCCTGTTTAGTCCTTCCAGTGTTGTATACCAATCAACCAGTTAAGGAAATCTGCATAGTTTTGTAAATAGAGGAACTAAAAA
>WAAG01016938.1:2791-27278 GCA_013390105.1 Tichodroma muraria
AATCAATGTCATACATTGTTTTAAAGGTGGGAAGATGAGGACAGAATGCCTCCCTTCCAGTGTGTCTTGCCCAATGTATGCACATTATCCTCTGGTTTGCCTTGAATCCCAGCTGCTGTGCTTCAGTTTCAGAATTGAGGGCAGCTACTTGTCATACCTATCCTTTCATTGCGTAATTACTCAGCCAGATTGCTCACATGTCCTTGTCCACTCAGGCTCTGATCTTGTCATTTTACCACTCAGGCTAAAGAGTATGAGACAAGAAGTCTGATCTCTGTCTGCTCACTGCAAAACAAAACAGTGGAGTAAGACCACAAGTACACTTCACAAGTTACTCTTCATATGTAAAACTGCAACCACGGGTCTGTGAAATCAAAGCACGGCAGTTTTGTAATGCTCCAAAATGGGATTCAGTCCTGTTAGCTGGAGTTTTTGTATGAGTTTCTGCATGAAAAGTGACACATTATTTTATTTCTGGTGGAGTCTGGCTCTTGGGTCAAAGCAAAATGGCCAAAGCAAAGCTTTCTTGGTAGCCAAGGCTGTGAAGAGACATCTGTGGAGATTTTTGTCGGATTGCTTGGTGGAAATTGTGTCACCCTTGCTCATTGTTTGAGAGGTCTTTTTTAGCAGACATGCATCCAAGGAAATGTGTCTCTCTGCTTCATCCATGTCTTTGCTGGGCTGAAATAACACGTCACTACTGACTTTGGTTGTTGTAGTTTTTGTCTGCCCTAGATGAAGCTTTAGAGTGTCTGAAAGGTGGAATTGTTTAAGAAAAGATTCAGGATTGAACTTGCTGAGAAGACTGTGCTGTTTTGAACAGTCAGGTAGTTCCTGCTTTTCTGTGTGGTGTTACTTGGTGAATATTTTGGTGCCTGCCTGCTTGCAGCCCACCTTTCTGCTCCTGAGGCACAGCTAAGATCAGCAGAGGTCCACCTACTGAAACACTGATTTTCACTGGGGCTGGGAGGCAAGGTGGAGGGGGCTCTGTGCTCGCATGCTCTTTTATAGGAAAGCTTGAATTAATTTTTTTAACAGAATTTTGGAGGCTAGAAGACATTAGGGAAGGCTTCAAAGCAGCTGCAGTGTCCTGGTTCCTTATATTGCAGTGGAAAGTTTTGCTGAGTGGGTGTGTTAAAATATTGTACGGTCACTTGCAATGCAGAAGGCTTTCTGTAAGCAGACTTTTTTCTGTGCTTGAATTGTTTTGCACTCAGATCGAAAGCACTTGGAGTGCTTTCTGAAATTTGGAAAAGTACTAGCATGTAAAAGAGAAGAAACTGTTTTCTCACAGAACAGTACAAAGTAGTGCCCAGGTGGGACTTGGAGTGTTGGCACCAATGACTTGTTTATTGCTCAATAATAGAGACAATGTTTAACAACTCCAGAAAAACTTCCTTCCAAAGGTATAGACACTATACAAACGTGAACTTAGTGCATGCCCTTGTGTAGGGAATAGTCCTATAGAGGTAAACTTAGGTAAAGGGAGGTTAATTCACGTGTCTTAGTGTTTTGTCCAAGTTTGCTGTGCACAGAAAGTTTTGGAAGTTATACCAGAGGCTAAGTGGTTTCAGCAGGTTCATTTCCCTGTCTTGGTTGTTGTCTTTGGAAATGCCTGTGGAGCAGAAGTGCTAATCTTTAAACTACACAAACACAGCATTAATATTAGAACTTCAGAATTTAAGGAAAAGTATTCCAAAAGCTCCTCTGCAAATCTTTGACAGAGTATCTGGTGCTCATTTTTTCATCATGTGCTAGTGGCGTTCATCACGTTGGCTGAATCCAAAAACCACAAATGCTGTTATTGCCACCTACACACCAGCAAGTTTATTGAGTGATGAGCAGTCAGTTACCTGTAGTAGCAAACCCTCTCCAAGCCTCTTCAATGTCTTGCCCTTGAGCAGGCCCTTTTGCTCACTTGGAGATGCCCTGTCAGCTGTATTGGTGGGGAAGGGTCAGTTATGTATCTTAGATAAGGCAGGGTTTAACACTCCATGGAGGTGCAGCTTTCAGCCCACAGAATTAGCCCAGTATTTGCCATATCTGAGTTTGGAGGAAGTTTTGTTCAAATTTTTTTATCATTCACACTTCCTAAAGGAATTTCCTAATTCTCTCCTGTTTTGTCTATCTCCTCCAAAGTAATCTGAGTCATCAGAGAGAGCTTAAAATGCAGAGTCTGAGATCTGGAGTTACCCCACAGTTAGTCATCTCAAATGACTTGAAAACTATGGTAGGCTGACGCTATTTAGGTGAGTCTGACAAAGTGCAAAGCTGTAATTATGCTCTTCAGTCATCAAACTGCTACAGTGCTGTCAAGCCCAGCAGTGCTGAAGCCTTGTTGGGCTTGTTACTGTCATACATCTGTTACTGTTCTTTACATGGTTTGGATAACCAGGTTCTGCCTTTTACAGAGGTGACAGAGGCTTTAAATTTCCCCCACTTGTTGACTTTGTGGAAAATAAAAATGGTCTCAGGCTCAAAATGTGGTATCAGTCCAGTACGTAGCATGCATATCAGTGCTCATCATTGCTTTAGCTGATTACAAAATACAAACTTCAGCAGGGTGAAGTCTCAGCCAGTTTCAGATCTCTTCTCTTCTCTGCATTGAGTTGAATTTATTTGAAAGATCAGTCCCAGAGCTGGCAACTATGTCTTGTGGTAGAGAAGCTAAAGCAATCTGTCTCTGCACAATCAAGGATTTTACTGTCTTTGTTAGAATGAGGGGTCAGGAATTGTTCTGAATTGATGTAGGAGGTAAAGAAAGATTTACTGGGGAATAGGAGGAAACAGGTAAGCATCCTCAACCATAGAGTTATTTTTAAATGTTAGAAGAAAATACTTCTTGCACTGGATTGACATTTACTCATTGACTCCTTTGAAGGAGAGCACATGCCCTTCACTTTCAGGAAACAATTGTGAGAGGGGCTTTTCTTGGGCTTTGGTGTATTCAGTTTATTGCCAGACTTCAGCCAAAGCTCATGTTGATGCCTCATGAATCTATCAGGTTTCTGCCATTACCATTAACCTACTGAAAGCAAACAGGTGTGTTGTATTTGGTGAATCCAGCTGGGTCTCACATCCTTTCTCCCCTCTTGGGGGTCTGGAAGGCTGTGTTGGTTAAACACATGCCTTACAGAGCGACTGCTGCCGGCTGGCAAGCGCCAGTCTGGGATCTGGGAGCTCTCAGAGCTCCATCTCACAGCTGCCTGCCCAGAATCCATCAGTAAATGAAGCTCCTGCACTCCATCCTGGGGACAGGTGTTTCTCTGGCAATACATGATTATATGAACAGACATAAAATTGATATCAGACCACAAGATGCTTTTTGAACTTTACCTTGAATGGATTTTTAGTTATGCCTTGAAACTGATGAAAGTGTATGGCACTAGGACAAGATGATAAATCAGCTTAAGACTATCATTACTGTATACACCATTCTTGCCTTTTTGAAGGTCATGGTGTTGCTGGTAGTCAGGAAAGCACGGGAATTTGTTTTGATGCTTTTAGGCAGGAGCTTGTGATGGCCTTTTAAGTTGGTGGAAGAGGAGAATACACATTCACGTAGCAGTCCAAAGCCAATAGTAACATCTCTGTTGCCATCATTGTTAAAGCCCCCTCTGTCTCTCATTTAAAAACTAAAGTTAATCGTTTTGCATGCCAAGTAATAATCTGCTCTCTCATGCCAGATGAGCTAGCTGATTTAAGCTCTAATGAAACATTTACAGGAAACACAGAATCATGTTCTGCATGACACGTAATAATCCATCTCCATCCAGTATCCTTGGTAATCTGCTGTGTATCTGCAATGCTTTAGGATGTTCAGGCTGTCCAGAAAGATTTCTGTCTGACAGGCAGTTTGTCCTTCAGGCAGCAAAGGAGGTACAAATTACTTCCTTATGAAAGAAGAGAAATTCTCAGATACTTCTTAAGGGAAGAAAAAGGAACCTGTAATTTTTTTTCTCCTTCTCATTCATTGTAAGCCAGAATAAATGCTTAGAGCACAAAAGAAGTTGGTTTAGTGGAAGGGGGAGAAGTGACAGCTTCCCCCACAACTCCTAAGATATCAGAGATCCTAAAGCCTCCAGCTGCTTGTTTCCTTCACCTTTGTTTACCTCAAGATTATCAATCTTATGTGACCAAACAGTAGGAAGACTTAGTCCTAGAACACAGGTGCAGTGATGCAACTGTGTGGAGGAATGACAGTAAATTCCACATGGGAGATGAAGATCACTCACTGTCTCTTGGTATCAGAAGTACCTCCAGCTGTCCATTCACATAAGGACTTCCCAGCTCCCTGGAACATCCTCTTCAATGATTTTGCTCCTTTTCAGCTTCACATTTGCTGCAAAGGGATTGTACAGTTCCTTTTCCTGAGATCTTTGTCACTCCCTTGTGTAGACAGATGGTTCAAGCCCAAGAAAGACCTGAAAGGTACTGGATAGAATTGGAAGATGTCTACTGTTATGAACTTAAGCAAAAAAAAAGGCACTCTGAGAAAATCTGCCTTTGCATGCAGCCCAAAGACACTTTTTCTTTTAACAGGAAGAAAGACAAGCTGCACACATAATATGAACAGAGAGATAGTGAAATAATCGTATGGAAGCAGACAAGTCACTCAACTTGCTGCTTTTCAAGTGTTAAAGAATGAAAGAGGCTCAATTTTTTAATCCAGTGCTTAAGCAATTCCTTATTACTGTTTTTATAAGTTTTAAATGGTGTTTGTGAACTTGACTATGTTGCCCTCATACTATTCCCATGATTGTTGCCAACAGGAGCCCACTGTTGGACATCAAGACTGTAGAGGAAACCAAGCCCATCTATGTTCTGTGTGTGGCTTTCTGCCCTTCTGACTGAAATATCTTGTGCCCATGCTGTCAAAAAGATTTAGGTGGTGCTCTGTAGTCACATTATCTCTAAGAGAGATGCTTCCTTCAGAATTTGAGGGTTAAAACCCTTAACAGTTTGCCAGAATGTTCCTGTAGCAGGAGTTTTGCCCAGGACTGGAGGCAGAGCTGAGCTGCTTCCATCTGCAGCCCCTTATTTCTCTCCTTGTCCCAGGAGCTGGAGTATTACCTAGATGGAGACACATGCTCACATGGTGGCTCATGCCACACTGTGTGTTCTGCTCTGCAGGGAGCCAGTCCAGGCTGTGGCTGAGCCAAGGGCCAGCAAAAGGCACTGCATTCTGTGATAATTGAGTGCTGTCCAGGAGCAGTGAATGGGATCCTTCCCTCTCTCATGAATCCCTTATGTGTGGAACTGAACCAGACTTTGGACTGTGGTAGTTTGTTCATTGTTTGGTTTTTTTTTTTTTTCCTCTCAAGTTCACAGCTGCATCCAACCTGGGTAAATTAGCAGAGCTGTTGGCTAGACTGTAGTGCCATGCAGCTGAGAGAGTGTTGTTTTGTGTCACATGAACTATCCTAAAATAAACAGTTCTCTGTAAGGTCAGGTCTTAGGTGGCTCACACTGAGGACTCAAAAGCATTAGCTTACTGTAATCTGGAGGTGGATTTTTTGTGGACCTCAGTTTTTATTCAAATATATATGTATGCTATTATACAAAGGGTATTAATAAAAATGTATTTGTAACCATAATCTTTGAACACTTGATTTGGCAACTTTAAGTGCTGCTACTTAAGTGTTTGACTGTTTCTTCTTTAGGTCCTTGTTAGCAGCAGGGATGCAGATAACAGGTCTCCAGAGCTGTCCTGGAAAAATATTTTTCATTGCAAATTAATATACATAATGTTCAGGTTGATAAATGCTTGAGTGCTTCTGTCATTTTCATAATTGCTCTTTAAGGTATTTGTGCATTATTGGTGCAGTGTAGCTCCTGCTGAAATGGGTGGAAACTTTGTCAGTGCCTGCAGCAGTTCTGGGTTGCACCAGTTACCACTTCTGCAAGATGTCTGTGCAAGTAAGGTTTGGTAACCGCACCAACCTTGTGACATTCCAGGCCTCACTTTTCATATTTTAAATTTAAACTTACATTTACAAATTACAGATCTCAGATTTGTTGTCGTAAAACACTACTTCATTCGTTGTGGAAAAGACGCATTGAGATTTCTGGAGTGCTGCAGTTCCTAAATATCCAGGCTTCCATGGCAGTGTTTGGTTTCCCTCCCAGAGGATGAGGGGATAGGCACAGCCAGAGCAGTCCAGGCCTGACCAAATGTCTGAATGGCAGCTGCTTTGGGCCAGCTTCTGGGAGATGTCACCTGAAAATCCTTATCCCCAGTGAGGGCCTTTTGTTCTGTTTCCTGTGAGTTATCTGCCGTCCCTTCTCTGGAGGAAGGGAGCTGTGGGGAGGCAGGCAGGTGGCACGAGGCCGTGGGCTCGAGCCATGGGCATGGGCTCAGGTGGCACAAGCCACCTTCCTGTGGCTTGTGACCTGGGGGGCTTTGATTCTCATGCTGGGCTTCACAGACTCGTGTTTAGTTCAACCTTTGCTCTTTAAAAGGTAGAAGAAAGGAGGAACGCTTCTCCTCTCCTAAGACCTTTTTAAACCATCATCAAAACAAAAATCCTCAAAATCTTTGCGAGGAAAACCTGAAAAAAAATCTCCCTTTTCTGTGCAGTTTTGATACCTTATTATCAGGTTCCTTAGCAAGAGCCACACAAGCAGAGTACAGGACAGCTTTTAAAATGAAAACATGGTTCTTTCCAATGTTCCCTCACACCTAACAAGGACCTCAACGCAGTTTGTAGAAGTTGACATTGTAGCATTTAACTTTCAGCTGTTACCTCGAGCTGGGGCTGGTTTGGATAAAATCCTGGGTGCTCTCTCCACCATCCATGGCCCATCCATAGCCCCTGTGCAGCACTCAGTGAAAGGAGCACATTAACTGTGCCTGGTTCTCTGCCTGCCTCAGGGATGGGTTTGGTTCATCGTGGTTGGCAAGCTCCTCAAATTGGAAATAAGTGTGCATGAATAAATATTCCTTTGCTTCTGTCATGATGAGTTATGGACATATTACAAAAATAATTATCTTCCCTTCATAAATCAGTCTGATAGTTAGCTTTGGTTTGCTTACTAATTCACTGTTCCTGCTAAATGTTCTTGGGTTTGGGTCAGATACTTAAGCATAGGAATAAATCACAAGTCTAAGCCAGAATGCTTTTTGTTGCTGGGAAAGAAAAATAAGTCTAAAACCAAAATAGATGGCATTTGTAAGCAAATCTACAGTGCAATAATGGCCCTAAAATGAGGTGTTTGTATTAGCTGTTCTATCCTGCTTTGTAGAAGTATTTTTAGATAGAATTCTACTAATTTATTTAAAATTGTGGCCACCGTTAGTTTTAGGTGAGCAGGGTAGTGAAATAGATTTGTGACACTAGATGTACTGGGAGGTAAAATCCAGGAGGAGAGGGAATCCATAGGTGCCAGAAGCCAAGCCTTGGGGCGTGTGAAACGCTCAGGTGTTCTCTGCGCGTGTTGCAGTCATACCCACCAGCAAACGCAGGTTAAGCACAAACCTTTTTAAAAGGAGAGGAAATCAAGCCAGTTAGAAGGAAAATGTTGTATTCCTGGGTTGCAAGGGGAAATGTGTTGCCGATTCATACCGCAAAGGAGCTCTGGTGACGAGAGGCTGCATAATGAAGCGAGTACTTGTGCGATAGTGCCGGCACACTAGCTGCATGTTCTACAAGAGCATTTCTTAGCCATGTTCAACAGTGCGCCTGCTATCGCTCCTCCATTTGTTGAATTCAGGATGACCTTTGCATGAATAAAGTCAAATAGGATTAAGGCAGGAATTTTCAACAATGGGAAAGAGCAACAGATGTAGCCGACTTTGAACGTGGGAGGATTGTTGATGCACGGTTGCCTAAAGGGAGTGTCTGTGGTGACAAAAAAAGGGGGGGAAAACACCCAACAATTTCCTAAAATATTAACTGCATAAAAGAAAAGAAAATAAATAGAAAGCAATCCAGAGGAACTGAGTGATTCTGGTTTTTATTGGCATCAAGATGAAGGCAGGGTTTTTTGATTCACTGCCTCCTTTTAAATCTGTTTTCTCTATTCTTTCAGCAGAACTCTTCCCTGCAACTGTCACTGTATGAGCTGTCTGAGGGGTTTGTGGCATGTACCGTATTTTTAGGTTCACATTTTTACTGAGTTGCTTTAAGGAAAAGAAAAATGGAGTATACAGGAAAAAAAAAAGATGTTGTTTTACTGGAGAATCTGCCATTTGAATACAAAATCTAGATCCTGCTAATGTTTTATGGTTTGATTAGTCCTGTGCAGAAGCATAAAGATGGATCTCAAGTGAATACAGTGCAGGCACTCTGTACAGAGACTGTTAATAAAGGGGAACAAAAGGTTGAAAATATATTTAAAGCAAGAACTCTTTCTGATGCAGCTTAAGTAGTTTTATATGTCATTAGATATACCAAATTTGGTTTTATCTCAATAAAAAGAGGACATACAAATATATTTTACTTTACTTAGTTTCATTATTGACAAGAACTGTTTTGCAGTTTAGCAGATAATTGTTAACTCCTGAATGATATTTTGTGGTAATGAGTAATGCACAGAATTTAGATATCATTCATCTGTCTAATTCAGACAAATCAGCTTTGAAAGGCATACGTAGGAAAAGCTTTTAAAGTGTGAATGGAATCCTGTGCTCTAGCTCAATGAAAGGGCCTTAAAGGAGCTAGCTAGAAACTAAAGCCATTAAGGAAATCAGCTTTTAAATGTTACAAAAAATATCGGTGAGCTTAATATATTAGCTCAACTTTAATATTTAAAAGCTTGATTAAACACTTTTGGATTAAATGCTTACACTGCTTTAAAGAGAGCTGTGGTGTTGAGAGGGCAGTCTCTCACAGGGGAGAAATCATTTGGATTCAGAGGATGTAGCATGGTGAAACATCTTCTAATACATCTTACCCTGCCTCTCCCCATATTTTAGAGCAGAGCTTGCTGGGGTGAGCTGTGGGTTCCCGCTCACAGATGCTGTGCCACAGGATACTCAGTATTTGTAACGTGTCTGCCCTCCCCCAAACAAGGAGCATTTCAACAGACACAAACAAACAAACGCCACCCACCCCCCAAACACAAATAAAACCAGAACAAAAAAATTGCCCCAACCCCCCCACCCCGTTGTTACGTGGGATGGAATATCTTAAAGAGCACAGCTCTCTAGGTACTGGAGGCTTCATTGCTAATTCTTTTCTACCTTGGTAAAGGCCCTGTGATGTTTAATTTTGAGACTAGGAGCAGCTTCATGTGCACGCCTGGCATCTTTAGCACCGAGAGCACATCGCTGCTGCTTGTGTGGCGTGGCTGAGCGCCCTCTGTGGCTGTGGCAGTCGCCTTTATTTCCCTGTGGGCTCCGTGTGGGGCCGGGCGTTGGGCTGGCAGGTGTGCACACAGCTGCTCACACCGCACAGCTGGGGAGAGGCTGTCGCAGGCGCGCGGCAGAGCCGGAGAAACGCGCTCGGGAGAACGTCCGGATGCCGACTCTTGCACTAAGGCCTGGATTTTTGTGAGCGTTCTTGAGGCTTAAGGCAGAGTCTGCTGAAGGCAAGGAGCAGTTGAGGTCCTTTAGTTGCCCCTCAGTTATGTGCCTGAGCAGGGAAACCTTCCCACCCGAGGTTCCGCGGGTGTGAACCGGGGCAGGTTGGAGTTGATTCTAGCCCTTAGCTGCCTTTTGTGTCTTGGAAGAGCAACCCACAAGGGAGAGTACAGACTCTGATAGGCCAGCTAAAATCTGCATTTTCCCTTGCTTCGTCAATACCTTTGAAACAAGGAACTGTAATCTTAAAGCCTTGCAAGAGTCATGTTTCTTGGCCTGCTTCGATACAAATACATCCTTAGAATCCAACTCAGCCAAACACTCTTTAAAATATCCTGAAGTTTTATACCACTGTAAATAATTATAAATAAAAAGAGTATTCTATTTTTGTGTTCTTCCTTTTTTTTTTCCAATTATCTGCCTTGTATTTTTATGCTTCTGGG
Source organism: Tichodroma muraria (assembly GCA_013390105.1). Classification (NCBI taxonomy): domain Eukaryota; kingdom Metazoa; phylum Chordata; class Aves; order Passeriformes; family Sittidae; genus Tichodroma; species Tichodroma muraria. The sequence goes on from WAAG01016938.1 coordinate 12,758, forward strand.
GCATAATGAAAGTAATTTTTGCTTAAAAACACATAGTCAGAATGTATTTCTGTTACTTCAGGTGACCTTGGGGTGTTTTTTATATATTGAGAGATATATGTGTGTGTATAGATACATACAAAGGTATATATGTTATAAATATACCTTTATAACAGTATACAAATATTGTATATATTTATAATATATATATAATATATATAAATAACATTATGTTATATGTATATATGTATAACATATAGCATAATAATTATAATGTAATTATAATAATAAATTATATATAAAGCTATATAATATATACCTTTATACATAACAAAAATGTTTATTGTCTACATTCAAGCTTTCTAGAAAGTGAATTCAGACAGGAGTTTGATACAGATGGTTTAACAGATCATAGTTCAAGTGTTTTGATCTAGAACTGCTTCATAACTCAACCATAGTCTGTAACACCCTGAGCCCTTTTCTTAATGTTGCCCAAGTGCTCTTAGGAGCTCTGTGCAAGGCTTTGTTTTTATCACTGTGAAGCAGTGAAGCAATGCTGCAGAATTGATGCTTTTCTGAGGTGCTCTCCTGGCCCTCTGTGCTGTTGGTAAGTCATCTGTCATGGTTGTCGTTGACAGCAATGACTCAGTAACCTAATGGGATTCAGTCTTTTATTGAGATGTGGGTGTGTAGATCAGAACCCAATCAATAGGCTTACATATAGAAAACCATGGCAAACCAAATATTGTTGCAGTGCTCAGTGTGGTTATAACTGTAACCACAACTTCTCCACTCTACCTAAAATGCTAATGGAATATTACCAGTAGGATTTGAAAAAAAGAAAGAAGTAAGAAGAAAAATTGCTTTTGAGGGGTTTTCAGGGAAGGAGTTTTCTCTGTAAATGCATTTAACTGTTTTTACATTTCTTTATAGCAACAAGATTAGGCTTTTATAAAAAAAAATGTTTGGGGTTTTGCCTGCTAGAATTGGGTTTTCTTTTAGGGCAGTATCTTTTTTTGTGTTTACATACTTACCATTGTTTTCAAACATAGGACCAGAATGTGGCATAGTGTGAGTAATAGGGAATAATAGAAGATAATGCCAATGAAAGCCTCCGCATTTTTGAAATGTTCTTCCATTTCTGGTCTCCTTGGATATGTAAGTGGTTGATTTAAAATCACAACCTGTCTTTTTGCAAGCATTTAGAGAGTCATAGAACCCATACAACACGTGGGACATTATGGGGTTTGCTTCAGAGCACTTTCATCTCTTTTGGAAAATTGTTTCCTTCCTTTTTTGGAGGAAGCCAGTGCTGTGGCTAGTCCCCAGACAAATGAAATGTATTGCTCTGGATTTTGGGTCTTGTGTGGGTTGCTGTGTTTTGGGGTCTTTTTAAGCACAGATGCAGTGTGATTGGTCTTTCATCACCTCAGTCTCACTTTCTCTGACAGTTGCTCTGCCAGCATTTCATGCCCAATATAGAAGAAGAATAATAAAAGCAAGATCATGCAGTGGGCCTATTTTCTGATCAGATTTTAGCAGTTTCACATCCTTAAACTCCTTACCATTGTCCTTGCTGCTATTCCTGCATGACTAGTGGACTCTGGGGGTCCTCAAACAGGTGATCTAAGTGACACTGGAAAACGCATATCTGCTTGGAACTATCTGAGAAACAGATTGACACTTAAAAGAAAAAATGTTTAAAGTGGGTTATTTTCATATTTATTGAGCAAGAAGAGCATAAGAGAGACCAAATCCTACTATGGCCTCGTTTTGTCCTTCTCAACTTAGAGGATTCTTTTAAAAACTGGTGATGAGTTTGGCTGTGAGTTGTAGGTTTTGATTCCATAAGAATTAAGCTCTCTTTGTATTGAAGTTAGTTACAAATATGTTGCTTCTGTCTGATTAGGGCATAACATAACTTAGGGACAGAAATAGCATTCCTTAATCTGCTTGGAGCACCTTGGTTAGACTTCTGCTCTGAAGAGTCTTCTAAATAGCCAGGCTCTACCAGCTGCAGAAGAGATTTTGGGAGACCAGTGAGACCAATCTTGCCTGCCTAAACTCCTCTTTTGAGAGTCCAGTGCCTTCCCTCTCCCGCTTCCTCCCCCTCACTCCCAAACTGGCAGAAGGGATTGTTAAGTACCAGCACCTAATGCTGCCAAGGTTTTATGAACAGGAGAAAATAAAAATAGTTTCTAATTGACTTTTAAGTATTTACATTTGGTAAAGAAAAAACTTAGGTGAGTGTAACTCATTGAGAACCTAAACTATGACTGAGGCAGCGTGCACACCTTGTATTTGTCAACTTGTCATTCTCCCACTAAAACTTCAGCACTTCTGTTTGAGTGCTCTGTAAATTTTCCTGTAACTGTAGGGAGAGGTGCTCTTTGAACTCCCCTCCTGTACAGCTTTAAAGGTAAGGTAGGTGTTAATCAAATGATGCTGCTGTGCTTGTTTCCCAGTCATGTCTTGGCTGATGCTTCTACTGCTGAATGTTGCCTAGAAGTGTGAAAAGCTTGTGTTTTTAAGATGATGGGTCCTACTCCTTTAAATAATTTTTAGAAGCTCGTGTAACTTGGAACTAACGCTCAGTGTTAAAACAAATTTTGTAGATGCTGCTGGAAGCTTATTTAGAGCAGTGGGCTTTTATAAATTTACCAAAGTTCCGAAATTGCAACTAGTTTGCTGTGTTACCAGAGCTCTCCCTTTACATTAACTTTCTCTTTCCTTTATTCTCCCCATTTCAAAGACTGTCATAATCATTTAATCTCTCATTATGCAATTAGATATGTTGCTACACATTTATTAGCAAACTTACTGTCAGACTAGTAGTAATGCTCTAATTTACACTTCCCAAAGCATGGAAATTCCTGTGTAGGAATGAAGGCTCCCTTCTTTTCCCTCCTCCACCTATCCTGAGGTGCTTGTGCAGTGAAAACTTGCAGGAGACTGAGATGTGTGAGTGATAAGTGCTCTACATGTTGTAACAGCCAGGCATGATCAGACATGTTAAAGATGATGTTTGAGGCTCGAGTGTTGGTTTTCTGCGTTTGTGCTGGCTGAAGATTTGCCCTGAGTAACTCCTTTGGGCTTCCCTGATAAATCTCATCTCATCCCCTGTGCAAGAAAGAGCAGTTGATGCCTTCCCCTGATGCTCCTTCTAATAACTGACTGAAAGACTGAAGTCTTCTGGTGCAGTCCTTCTGTCCAGGTGTTCCCTAGTTCTGCCTGCAGGTGGGTGCTTGGAATCACAGGCAGCTCACACCAAAGCCATTAATCATTGCATCATCTGGGGACCAGTAGAGGGCCTGGCAGGAGTGCTTCATTTTATTTAACACACTGTGTAAACTGAGTGCAAAAGGCACTTGAAATGTAGCACTTTCTTTAATTTGTGGAAGCTCAAAGGCATAACTCCTCGTAAGGATTTTAATCCAGTGGACATTAATGTATCGGGGATCCAGTGATGTCATCTGTCATCTGCCTGTCACTGGGAGTTAGTGACAGTTAATGCATGAATTAGTGATTGGAACAGTGTTGAAAGACCAGAGAGTCATGAATCTGTGTCTCTGGTACTGCCTTAGCAATACCATCTCCAATCAGAAATGCCTATGGAGTTGTCTGTTCAGGAAAACCCATCAGGCCATCATCTGGATCCTGTGCTCCCGAGTGCTGTGCACACTACAGGTGCAATAGTGCATGCCAAAAACCCTGTCTGGTTCTTCACATCGCCTTCTTTTCTCTCTCAGCTTGGAATATTCCATGTATGTGTGAGCTGCAAAATTTGTTCCTCGAAGTCCAAATCGGCTCTTTTAATATTACAATATTTGCCGTGTAATGTTTTGCTCAAAGTGTTTATTTTTTAGTTTATCTCACAAAATATTTTATCTTTAGGGAATTTAAACCAAGAAAAAAGAAAAAGCTGCTGAACAAATTCTGTAGTTCCAAATATCGAGCTAATTTTTAAAATGTTAACATAAATGCTATATCGAAATAATGAGAGAAGCTATCTCTGTGGACAGTGTACTAATACTTAATTCAAGATTTTATGGAGTGGATCCTAAGGTTCATTTAGGAGTTTTACATGTGTTAAAAAAGATGAAGCCCAGAAGATCTGACTGCTGTGCATTGCTGTAACACCCCTGGAACGTGGCTAACGCCCAATTACTGCATGCTTAGACTTGGTTGGGAATTACAATTGAGCTGTAAAATATTTTGACAGTTTCCAACTGTTGTGTGGTTATTAGCCAGGCATCATAAGAGAATGAAATACAGTGATTAGATTAGGTTTGTATCACAGTCTGCTTAAACAAGGACCTTCAACATAAACATGTAGCGTAAAGTGTTAATCATAGGCAGTATTTAATTATTAGCAGCTTTTCTTGAGTTCCACAGGAGAGAATTCCTCTCTCCCAAAGATTTTGATTTCTTAAATGAGACTTGCCATACCTTTATGCTTCAGCTTTTCATTACAAGCTTTTACTTGTTGAGTGCTAAAAGCATAACCACACCAAATTTAATTTGTCGCATGAAAATTGTGTGTATTTTTCAAGAGGATAGATTTGACAGTGTTGAAGCTAGAAAAGCTTGTGTTAATTACATATCATAAAATGAAAGGGATATTTTCATTTAACGTAGATTTCTCCTTTTAGCTGAACAAGTCCTAGCAATTAGCAAATTTGAATAACGTAAGAATTCCTGGAAAAATATATGTTAAGCCAAGTGGCACTTGAATTGCTGTTACTTTTACACGTATTTTTATTTTGAAATGAAACTAATAAAGCAAAAATATTCAAACCACATGCAAATTAAGCTCCAGATTGTGCCAGTCTTGTTATGTTCATTAAGCCATTGAATCCTTGAGTAGTGGCTGTTATTCCATGGGGATTATTCCCAGAATAAGGTACTATTCAGAGAGGTAAAGATAACAATCTGCCTTCACACTGCTTAAATAATGCTCATTCTGTTGGGCAACTAAAGCAACTACAGCCTGTCATTCCTTAATTTTTCACTTGCTTTATTTAGTAATGCTGTTTTGTTTTCTGCATTGTTTATGAATGGTGCCCGAGAGCGAAGCATTCTGTTTCTGGTAGAGAAGGCTTTTTCAAGTGTTGTCATTCTGTTTTTTCTTTAAAAAACCCTCTAAGGTAATCTTTGTCTCTCAGTTCAGTCTGTGACATCTCTGCTGTGGCTCAGAGCTGATTTGCTAACCAGTGTTGCTTACATGTTGCTGTTTGCCTAAACACCTCCTTTCACCCAGCTGTCATTGGCGGGGGTTTTCTGACTGTTGTCCTGGGTTTGGCCTGAACTCTCACCTTGCAGATGACAAAACCTTTCTGATGCATCCTAGGTTTTAAAGTGGCCTTGTGACTCGATGGAAATGTGCTGACTGGGAGAGAGCCTTGCTCTCTGTCCTCACAGGTGCAGCTGGACTGGTGGGGTTGTGCAGTTTTTCAGTTTTTGTGCAGTTGCACAGCTTTTCATTTGGAAGTTGTTAGTGGTTATTGAACTTCCTGCGTATTCAGACAGCTGTGTGCCAGGAAAAAGGCAAAATATGCTGTGTTTTGTGAGGAGATCTGATTAGCATGGGGCAATTGCTTGAGCTGAAGTGCTTGAGTTGCTTATGGGACGAATAGTATCAGGACCTCCGCACTAGGATGAATTTTAAAAATGGGAAATGGGGGTTTTTGGTGGGTGATTGAACCGAGAGGCCAGTGTGAAGTGTTGCTTGGTGGGAATGAGGGGTTTTCCAGCTTGCTTCCCATGCTGCCAGAGCATGGGAGGGAGCTCTGCCAGGCTCCTGCTCCCTGATGGCCGCAGCCCGTGCAAGCTGTAGGCTCTGGAGGTAAGAGACAGAGAATGTTGGTCTGAAGGACATCCCAAAGATCACTTGGTCTTTCTACTTGCACAAAGGCTAAGTTCTTTATAAAATGAAAGATTTCTGCAACCTGTTGTTAAACAGTAATGAAACATCCATGGCCTTCCCAGGCAGTCTTGAGTGCTCCATTATATACTGCATTATGGATTGTTCTTCCTGATGTCTGACCTCTAGCCACTAAAGCCTGTAACTTTGTTTTGGTAAACACTGGTGTAGGGGTCGAAGAGTTCACTTTCTTCTTTGGAACTTTACATGTTTGATGACTTACCACGTTGCTTTCCTCTATCACTTGTTCGTACCATAAATAACCTAAATGTGCTTCAGCTTTTTTCATGCTTTTTATTTTTTTTTTTTTTCCCTGATCTTGTTTTGGGCTCATCTTTCTTACATTCTGCATCAGGGAAAACTGAACATAAAATTTTGGTTGTGGTTTTGTTGATGCTGAGTGGAGCGAGAGAGGCAGTCCGTGTCTTGCAAGCTTTATTCCTGTCTGTACATCTCAGTACAATGTTTGTCTTTTTCACAACAACCTGGTGTTGTTGACTTTCTGTTTGGTTTGAACAGACTGTTTCCCCCATATCCTTTTGTGAAGAGCTGTTACCTAACCAGTTCTTCCTCATCCTGCATTTATGTAAATGATTACTCCTTCCTGTGTTTCACTTGTACCTATTGAATTTCATACTGCTTTTTTCAGAACTTTACTCCTTTTTATGTGATTGGAGTTCTTCTAGTGCATTTGGTGTCAAATTCGGCTTCTTGTCTGTGCATCATTCACCTCCCTAATTCAGACTTTCACTGAACCTAAGAAATTAATTACTTTTAATGCATAATTCCAAGAACTGCTTAAAGCGAGTCTTGGATATAGTTTTCCAGCCTGTTTTGCACCTGTATGAGTCTCACTAAGGCTCTGTTTCCATGCTTCCTTATGAGAACATCTTGAAAGACAGTTAAAAGAGCTCAGCTACATCTGTAATCTGTTATTTAATGCTTCTCTACTCCCTGCTTCCCTCTCGTAGAAGGAACTTGGACTGCTAGTCATGATTTGTTGACGACAAATTAATGTTTATTGCTTGTCTTCTTTTAACTTTCATATGGTAAGAAGGACCTTAATTATTTGCTCCACCTCTTTTTCATTTGGTTGTCTGCATTCTTGCTATTTGTCCTTTTCCATATGCATTTAAAGACTAGAAGGAAATGTAGTCTTTTCCTACTCTTCTAATATTCTCCCCTGTGTTCAAGTTTCCAAGCTGACCATTCCTTTCGGATGTTTTTTCATATTGGTTCTTCCAGGACTTTAGGATTACATTAAATGTGTTCAGCTGATCTGAAAGCTTCTGGCTTATCTAAGCTGTTTCTACACGGGGCTGAAATCTGACCTTTCTGTGTCTGTATGAGTAACGCAAGTCTCCAACTTCCATCTGATTTGTGGAATAAAGACAGATGTAGAACAAAGGTACTGAGCATTTCAGATGTCTCCCCATCATCTATGGACAGCTTCTCCTTACCACTGAGGAGGGAAGCAATGCTTTTGTTAATCTCCATCTTGTGATTGTTTACATAGAGTCAGCTGCCGATGCAGTAGTTTCAAGGCAAAAACTTGTTTCCATTAAATTCTCATTTATCTCTTACTGTCCTCAGGAGCTTTGAGAATATCCATTTTTATGCCTGGTGCCAGATCACAGTTGCCATGCAGGATTGTAAAATATACTGATTTTATTTCCACTGTCAGCCAAGAGGTGTACTATGGCCTTCAGAAGTACTGTGACATCAATACCAGGCTTAAAAATACTGAGCGCTCTAAGCACACCCAAACAGAGATTGTTTTCCTCTGTTGTTGCAATACCTGCACAAATCTGGCATCTGTGTTGTGTTCTCAAGTCTTTAAAACAAAGATTTCTCATGCTTCCATAAATCTGCCTATGGTTTGGCATAAATATAAATGATGCAGTAGATTTGCAAAACAGGTAACTATGAAGTTCTGAGCAATGTCACCTTTAATGAGCCAACATCAGAAGGCTGCCTGAAAAAACCGTCTGTTGAAATGTTCAGAAGAGTGGGATAATGACTTGTGTTTATTTAATGGCTCTGTCAAAAAAAAAAAATTCCTGCAAAAGCAACAAGAGTTCACTGTTTTGAGGAAGAATTGGCAGTGACTCTCATTTTTAGTTTGCCTTGTGCTTTCTTTTAGAAGAGATTCTTGTGACCTTTTCTGACAAGCTCTAACACTTCCATTGTTTGCTGCAGGCCTTTGAAATGTGGCAGAGATAGCCTTGGGCCCAGGGAGGTGCGTTTTGCTAGTTCAGTTCACATTTAACAAAGTTAAAAGCTTTGAAAATTGCTATTCCTCATCTGTGGTTTAAGTTGCTTAATTCTGGCAACCTGCCCAAACCCCTGAACGTTCCCATCGTGGCAGAGAGCCAGGGATTGTGAACCAGCAGCATCCTGGTAGCTCATCTGGGCTTCCAGCACAGATTACATGAGAGCAGAGCGTTCAGCCCACACGCCACTGGGACAACTGGAGGAAGGGAAGGTGGACACAAGGAAACTGCCTGTCTTCTGAGAGCAGAAAAATGAGGCCCCATCCCTGCATGTCATCTGTTCATACTGTTACATTATAAATACGTGTAATCATCAGAGACCGAGCTCCGTGTTCGCTTCTGCTTAATGGCATGAGTTACATACCTTTTCTTGAGATTTTTAATTGAAAACACGGCGTTCAAGACAAAGATTATGCGACCTCAGGGAAGAGAAGCTAGGTGAGCCTCAGCCAATCCCTTTTTAATAGTTCAGTCTGAGGAGGAGATCACTGTAACTTCTTTCCTGGCTGTGCTGACCATCAGGTGAAATTACTTCCGCATAAGTAACCAATTCATTATGTTGTCTCAGATTTGTTTCTCTTTTACCAGTTCATTAACATAATCTTCTCCTTGCAATTAGCTAATAAGTTTAGGGCTTCTCAGCCTGGTGAGGTATCTGCCCACACTCCTGTGCGGTCCTGTTCTTCTCTGCTAAGAACATCCACGGGGGAGGTTGTCATCTGGAAATAAATCGTCTGTCTTGCTCGTAATTGATTGCCACGAGCAGACAGCCTTGTGTCCTGTTGCGCAAGCGAGGCAGTTGTCCAGCAGTTGATGTGTTGTGAATTTTGGTTCTGAAGGTTTAGAGTTTAGTTCTGAATTCTTGGCTTCTTTCATCCTTTTAATCCCTGACAATGAAAACCAAACCAAAACCCTAAAAGACTCAGCTAAGAAAATGTTACTTCATTATTAGACAAAGTAAAAGGCAAAAGGAGGCTACCAGGTAATTACAAAAGTTACAGAATGAAGTACTTTGCAGCAGGCTTTGTTACTGCAGTCTCTCCCATCTTTGTGCACTGGATGCCTGGACGTTATATACACATATATGTATATAATGTGCACATATATAATGTGCACATTTCAGTTGTGTGATCACGTACTGTAGTTTTCTACCAGACCACTTCCTCGGTGCTCAGAGAACAAGTAACCAGAGGCAGCCATCTGCAGGCTTGCTTTCCTTTCTCTGCCCAGGCATGGTTTGGAAAAGCTCTTTCCAGGCTCCTGGCCATCAAAATATGTAACAGGCAACTGAAAATGCTCTCGCATGAAATAATCAGACCTACTTGACCAACCGCTAACTTGAGGTGTGTCCCAAGGATTTCACCTTCCTCTTCACCTTGCCAGGTTCCAGCACGAGAGCATCATGTCAGCTCAGGCAGATGTCTAAATGGGTTTGTGATTGAACATGGACTGGTTTGGTTGTGCCAAAATTAAACCTGTGAAATGATAAGCAATTAAAAGCTTACGCCTAGGGCTTTTGAGATAAAAGTTTATATTTTATTGCATATCCACATTAGCTGTAGGCACAATCAGAAGAGTGAGGAAGGCGAAGTTTTAAGATTGCTGCTGCTGCTGGAACCTGGAGGTTACGTAAATGCTTGTTATTAATCATATACAGGAAATAAATTCAGTGAATCTGTGATTTGTGTCCAGCAGCTGGGTTTTTGTATCTCCTTCATTTTTAAGGACAGTAGGAACCAGAGACATTTTTCACCATGCAAATAGAGAGCACAAAGCTAAAGAATGTACTCCTAAACTGATGAATTTGTTTATCAGAGTAACAGAATAGCAGAACTAACATTTATTTCTAGGAAATGTGTATTTTCTAATACATGCATGATCCTCCCTTACTAGAAGCAAAGAGTAATGCCACTTGTATTTTGATGTGTCACTAAATTGTAATCTTATGGTGAGCTGTTATGTGAAAAATACCTAACTACTCTAAGTAAAGAACATCTCAGCACAACTGGGTCATGAGGATGCTTCCTCAATTTTTGGAATGAAACAGAAGGCTGTTCTATTCTATCTTTGCAGATTCTTTCCATATTGTGTTTGATATTCCTGATACTAGTAAAAACCACTTTTTGGCTTAGGCCCAGGCTGTTCCACAGCCCAGAATAAACAAAATTGAATGCATGTTGGACAAATACAGACCTTGCCAAAGGCATGAATTCTATTAAATGAGCCATATTCAATTTCTAATACTCCCCGTATAATGGGACATTCCTATGGCTGAAGTCCTGTGTTGTTTAAAAGATAAAATTTTAGAATATCATTTTGAGGATATAAAATTACCTATTTGACTGAAGTGCATTTGGTGTCTTGTTTCTATTGCACCTTTATACAGCTTTGCAGACTCTTCAGTTCAGCGCAGTTTCCTGAACTTCTACATCCAACCACATGCTGCACATTTGCACTCACCTACTTGTGCCTTACTTTCATTTACCTTATCTTGCATTTTAATGGTTGCACAATTTTCAGTGAGCCCAGACAGCGTCGTGGTTTTGATAGGGCTACGGGAAAATCCCTTTTATTTTGCTCAGTCAAATAAGTTAGAGGCCAGTGTCTGTACTTGCCTCTTGAGGGAAAAAAACTTGCTTGTTCATTGTTTGTAGGTCTTCCCTATTCTGACTTTCAGCCCTATGTCAATCTGAGCTTCCTCTCCTACAGTTAATTACCGGTCCTGGGCTGTTGTCTCAGCTCCTTTCCTTTTTTAGGAGTTGTGTTTGTTAATATGAAACTCAAACCACCTAAGTCTTCCACCTAGATTACAAATCTTTTTTTTTTTCCCCCCTTACTCCTCTCAGGATCTTTCTCTTCTGGGCTTCAAAACTCTTGCTTTCTTTAAACACCTCTACCCTCATGCACCCTGTCTACAGGTCCTCAGACTGAGCCCCTACAGTCTTTGCCCTGGCTGTGTCACAGTCCCATAGCCCCATGTTCTCATCACTTTTCCAGTCTTGATTTTCTTCTCCTGAGTGTTGGGCTGTGTGTCAGAGATGCAGCTCACCCCTCACTCTGTGAGCTCTCACTGTGCCTGGTTCCTCAGAACAGCAAAAACAACCGTTTGAATATTTTCAAGTGGAGGGATGCAGCCTAACACTTGAAGCTATTGTCCTCTTAGTGTAGAGTAATGGTCTGATGGGATAATCTCCCAAGAGAAAAAATGCATACCCTATAAAACATATTAACTGAGCTTCTAGAATGTGTGAAAAGAAGAATAGAGACTTCAGTGCTTTTGTTGAGTGTGAAACGAAGATATCCTGAAGCCGGTGCTGACTCCAGCTGATAAATCCATCCCCATGATGCTGTGTTTAGATCTGAGCTACCCTGTGAGGGACGAGCTCTGGAACCTCTGCGCTCGCCGTGCGGCTGCTCCGTGGCTGGGCAGGAGCCAGTTGTGTTAGATTCCATAACCTGTTGATCAGTGAGCAGCTCTGGCAATCTGGTGTGGCTATCTCAGGCTTTTTAGTGGCATTTCCAGCCGAGTTTGCAGGGACTTCTGCTTTTGAGCTCAAAAAGGCAAGTCATAACTGCTGTGTCGTTTAGAAGAATTGTGTAGTCAGTGCTGAAAAGAATGATGTAAGAAAAGGGTTATTAAATTTTTATTTCATCTGATTAGTTCCTACCAATCACCTAGAGCAAACACGTGCTGGAAATAGGCACTTGGTAGTAATTGTAATTGCACCAAGCCAGTAATTAATAGGTCCAACGTACAAATATCGAAAGAAAATGTCTGGCATAATGATTTTTCACACGCACATGAAAAAGAAACTAAAACTAACATTTGTTAACTCCTCTGAAGGCATGTCAAGTGCTCACACACAGTTCTGCCTTTACTTCTGTGTTTCCATTGTGTCTGGAGTTGAATGCTTTTATCATAGATTAAATAACGAAAGCTTTGACACAGGTGGTGATTAGGAGCATAACATTGTCATAGTATTAACTTCACCTGTATCAAAAAAGCATGGACTAATAAGTGTGGAAAGAAAACCTTGTACAGTTGCTGCTTTATCTCAAGGTAAGAGAAAAGAAAATTGTGTGTGTTATGCATATTATGCCTGTCCTAAATCTTCCGTATTCTGGAAAAAGTGCTTTTGAAAATATAACCTAAGTGAAAAGACAAACACCACAAAAAGCTCCAGCCTAAATATAGATTTTTCAAGGAACTGCAGCCCGTCTTTTTAAATAGTGATAATTTTAAAATAAATGCTTTAATCAAGTGCGAAATTCTGGTGACTTTATTGTTTTAATACCTTTGTATTTCCTTCTGTAAAGCCTGGTTTTAAATTCAGTTGCATCTTTAGTTTGTTAGATAAGTAATTAAAATATTTAAATGGCAATATTGCCTAAGGCAATTTGAGAGTTAACCAGAAAGCATTTAGGTGGTGGTGACTGGAAAATTTACCATTTTTGTTGAGAGTTTCAACAGCATGTATTAAGCCCCTATAATTAACATTTAATATATCTGGTAAGTAGTGCTCATGATTTGAAGAAGTAGCTTTTTGCATTAATAGTTTGTTAAAATATCACCTTTCCTCAGTTTGACAATGCTTAGTTTTTTTCTCTTGATAATGCTGTTTCCATGCGTATAACTTATAATAGCAAATACATTTTAAGTAACGTAGCACCTTAAATTTGAGGTCAACGATTAGTTACTGGGTTTTGCTCCAAGTTGTAGAGAAAACAGGAGAAAAACATCATCTCAATTACTTTACTGAATCTGGAGTAACAATCTGGCAGCTCCTCTGTGATATTTATTTCTCTGATTAAAATCTTGTGCGTGGTAAAGTTTATAATTTATTGCTGCTTTTCCTTCCCTGTTTTGTATATCCCTGTTAAAGCTGTTAATTCAGCTTATTTGGAGATATTTGTCTCATCGTTAATGGATTTGTTCATGCCGATTTGAATAGTTGACAGGATTACAAAACGTAAGCACTTTCTAACAAGTTGTTTTCTACATATGGTGTGGTATTAAAAAAAAAAAATATCTCTGCAAGGTATACCTTTTGCACTTTGTGAATGAGTTAGCAGTGCTTCTGTCTGGTGAGGGGGTAGTGTGTTTATACAACAACTTTTTAGGGCTGATTGTGACAGTAAATGAAAAATTACTTCCCTGGTTCTGTGCACTTTTTTTCCCCCAGAAGCAGTGAAAACAAATGAGTTGATAGCAGCTAATTGCTGAGCACTGACAGGCTTCAGTCAAGGGGGGGCATCGTTGGTCTTTCACAAATAGACAATAACAAGTAAATCCATTTGACCATAAACTTAAGTGGCTGTGATATAGTAAATTACTTGCTCTTAATTTGTCTTAATTTGGGAACTCTCCAGCTCTAAAGTGCATCAAGAGCTTGTTTATTGTGTATATATGCTTTTAATTGTATTACATTGAAAGAAACGGGGATCTCAGTTCTTTCACTGTAATTCAGGTGTATCATTTGCATCAGTCACATTCTGCCTGTTTGATCGGATCGGAGGAGTTTTCAGAGTGACAGTATATTTCTAGGGAAATAAGTGCATACGTCTATAAAACATCTGTTGCAGTCAGTATGCTGATTTTGAGGAGCAGCGGATAGTCTGACAAATGACAAATGCCTGAAGTGTTCTATTTTATTTCTTGGTTTATGCCCACAAAAATGTTACTAAAAGGGTCAAAATAACTTTTTTGGAAATAGTCGTTATTAGTTAATGATGATCTAATGGTTGTTAGCTAATGACACTTGTTAGAAACCACCCTCTGATAACAGTTTTCATCCGAAATTCCTTTTCCACGTCGAAAAGCTAAAGCCTGGAAGAGGCGGCTCTTCGGGTACAGTTGGAAGTGGCTGCTCAGAAACACGGTGCCATAATTACCTTTATGCACTCACTCACTGACACAGAGAGCACCAAAAACTGTCCTCTGGAGCCTGTACCAGAGGGATCCATCAATCCTGTGTCGTGACACTGACTGTGAAAGGGCTTGTGGGGATGGTTTTCCCTGGCTGCGTTTTGGGAAGTGTTTTCAAGGCTGTGTATCATGGGCTGTGCCATGTTTCAGCACGGGTATTTCCACTGGTACAATTCTTGGCTTCTTCCCCTGTGTAGATCTGGAATCCTGTGTATCTGCATCCTTGGGAGACAAGTGCCTAGGGCAACAACTGTAGATAATAACTCGCGATTGTGTCTTTTGCAAGTTACAGTCATTGTAAACTGACAGCTGTGAAGGACCTAAACTCACATCAAAGGATACAGATCATCTAGTTAGGTCAATTAATGTTAATTCTCATCTTCCATTAAATTCTTTTATCTTCTCTCTCTCTCTCTCTCT
>WAAG01016938.1:27299-41994 GCA_013390105.1 Tichodroma muraria
TCCTCCAGCCAAGCCCAATACCAAGTCCTGTTTTGGGGAGAAAGCCAAACGCTAGTCAGTCATTGCTCGTGTGGTGCAAAGAAGTTACAAAAAACTACAGGGGAGTGAAAATCACCAATTTTACCACGTCGTGGAGGAACGGTTTATCCTTTTGTGCAATATTACATCACTTTAGACCAGACCTAATGTAAGTTGTGTACTCTTTGCCTGCATAAGCTAACTCTCATAGAAATACCGAACAATTTTTTAACTTAAATATCAGATACCAGTGTGTTTTAGGTGCTGAGCTGTTTTCACCCTTTGCTTTCAAGCAGAGGACTGTCCTTTCTAAGAAACCAGGTTTATGAATGCTCAAACTTTGTGACCTCTTTGCTCTCCCTTGTTGCATAAACAATTATTTCTCCCCTCTCTGTGATTTGTTTTTCTTCTTCTTAATCTTATACAAAGAACTGACTTCAAGATGATTATGAGAATTGCACCAGTGTTGAAATGAGATGAGAGGAATAAGCTCTTTGTATGCTGACAAGGACGGATTACCTCCTGGTAAATTTGGTTGTCAAGGCTGGCCTCTAGTCCCTGCCTTAACTTCTTTTTTAGATGGAGAGCTTCAGGCAATGAAACATGTAATCGGTGTTTATTTATTTATTTATTTATTCCTTTAATTTTCCACACTATTAGTTTTGTTGATTGAATTGCTGTGAAATTGCTAGTTACTGTATGATATTATTGTACGTCAAATTTTTAGATTTAGTTTGTTTTAAAACTGCTGCTTTTATCGAATACCGTATATACCCACTGTGCCATTTTCCCCCTCAGTGACTACAAGTCCCTGAATCCTCAAGATATTAAAGAGAACAACAAAAAGGTAAGAACTGCCAGGCAAAAAAAAAAAAAAAAAGCAAAAAAAAAACCAAAGCCTCAATTTTTTGACTTCACTGCAGGTTTTCATTAATTTTGGGAACGCGCGGTTGTTTTGTAAGGTCACAACTGCAGCTCACAGGAGGAATTCGGCCTCCCATGGTTCAAATCGGATGCGTTATTGACTCGAGTTTGTCACGGTTTTAACATTCCCAACAAGTGCCAGGCTGGCGTTGGAGTTCAGCGTGCGCAGGGCCTACGCTAACTGTGAGAGCAGAGGAAGGGCCTGGCCAGCCTTCCGTGAGCCCCGCTCTGATTTTTCCATCAGCCACGTAATTAAGAAAATGGGAAATGTAGCTGCTCTTGGACTGTGGCACGCAAGGCTTCTCTCGCTGTTGCTTTAACAAGGCTCTGGGAGCTGGGCACGGTTGATGTTGCTTTGATGGTGATTGTTACGTTTTTAAAGGTGAAATTTTACACCTGCTCTTACACTGCATCAGCTGAATGAAGTGGTGTGCACAGCATGGGAGGTTTAGGATAAAAGGTGTTCAGATACTGCTTCACAAATAAATTAAATGCTAGCAGAATAGTTAAGAGCCTTGTGCTGTGCAACTGTTTTTAGCCACTCTTTGTTAGGTGCAAGATGTAAAAAGTTTCTCTGGAAGAAGCAGGAATTCAAGTTTGGGAAACACCACAAGGCTGTTTATTTCTGCTCACTATTTTAGACATGTTACATGCTTTCAGTTGGGCCCTAGGGACTTGTTTAGAAATTACGATTTTCATGTGAGTCGCTGATAATAAAATTGTTCCTGAAGTTCATCTGAACATTGTTTTAAGTATCTGCCTTCTTAATGCTGTGATTTTATTTTTATACTGCTTTGGAAGTCACTAAATTTAACTGGGATGAAGGTATAAAAATATACATTGAATAAATTAACCATGTTCAATACTATATAGCAAACATATCTGCAATCTAGTACTATTTACTTACGTGAATTTTCTGAAAGTACTTTATTAAAATTAATTTTGTTTATATTTTAATGTGCTTGCACACTTATGTGTTAGGCAGGGAGTTACTTGTTTTTAATTTAGTACTTAAGTATTATAAATAATGAAATATCTCTGAGCTGCTCCTATCTAATGAGTATTTGGCTGATGGTATTTTTTTTTCATAATAATAGGAGGATTTATAATGACCTAAGTGGATTATCTGTGACATCACAGTATTTTCTGTGACCATATGTTTTTGTACTTCAAGTTTTGTTGAGTGTCTGGCCTAATTAAGCCGGATTATACAAAAGAAAGAATAGATTATTAATTAAAAATGTTAGCAGTATGATCAGTCATCTTTCCTTTGTGAAACTGTGATGGCAAACAGTGAACTTTTTAGCCTGTCTTTCTAGCAGGATATAGTTCCCAGAATTGAAGGAGTAGTGGTTGTTGCTATTGTGCAGTTTTTTCCTTTCATCACTTTGCCAGCCTTCGCCTGACAGCCACACTGAGTATCTCAGTTGCTTCCTGCAGATTTAGTTCCTGGTCTCACACAGTTCTGCCAGATAACCCCGTGTGCCCTTGGTAGGAGTGAGTGCAGCACTGCCAGCAAGGGCTGCCTGGAAATTCCATGCAGATATGTAACACATTTGACAATTATTCCTCCTGACCAATTAAAATAACATCTTTGGATGAATAGGATGATTTTCTTTGTCTGGAGATTTTTCTNNNNTTTTTTTTTTTTTTTTTAGTATTTTTCTGCCTCTCCCTTTCTCCCCAAAAGGAAAACCACAGATTAAAGGTTAACTCGTAAGAGTGTATCTTGTAGAAGTGCATGACCTTGTTTGTATTTTAATAAAGCAAAAGAAGAAATCTTAAGAGACAACTGTTTCAGTGCAAATGCTGAGTATAATTACGGATGGAAATGCACTCTTACAAAAGGCACATCATCAGAGGCTCTTTAGAACACGCTCCAACCACTTGCCAATTGGGTGCTGCCACTGATGCTGAGTAAAAAAGGGTATTTACCTGTGACATCTGATCTTGGCCAATATGTCAGTGTGTTACAGAGTTGGGAAATGATTGGAATACTGCCTGTGGTGCTTGTGCTGATGGATCCCAATTGATGTCTGTCAATCAGCTTGTCAGTACATTTTAACAAAAGAAAAAATTTCATTGGGAGATAGGTAAATAGGCTTAGTGTCCTGAATATATGTAGATTAAAAAAATCCTAAACAGCTACTCCATTGGCATCAGTCTGAATTGAAAGGTATTTTTGGTGCACATTGCAAATTCAAATTTCTATCAGTAACAAAAGAGAAACCAGGATTATCTTTGAGAAAATTACAAACATTACGGATATACTTTCCCAGCTGGTCCAAGGAGTTGTGCTTCTACTTAAATCTCAGATATAGCTAACTATCCATATTGCTCTCCTAGTAGCATTAAGCAGCTATTTGGATTTAATATGTCCATTTGATTATTATTAAATAATAATTAAATTTAAGTTAAAGAAAAATGTATTTGAATTGCAGCATACTGTCACTATAGGTCCTTATCAACAATAGAAATATTTTGTATTGCTAATAACGTGTCCTGCACTTTAAAAATATAAGCTACTAAACAAGACTTGGGCTGGATCTTTGACCAGATGAAGGAATGAGATGTAGAAGGGCACAACAGTATGGTTCTAATAATGAATTTCTGGTTTTAATTATTGTTTAGAGAAGCTTGTTTAATTTATCTTGTGGGTATATCTTTTGAATTGAACATTGGCACTTTCAGTTTTTATGATGCTCCCCAGTTCTTGGCCATTTCTAACAAATTCCTCAATACTTTTGAACTTGAGTGATTATCTTTCTAAAATATTCCATTTTTAAAAGGAATCCTTTTAAATTATACATTTAAATAGAAGAATTCAGGCTTTCAGGGGTAGTATTGAGTCAAAATGGAAAATATTCCTTACCTTCAAGCTGGAGCTATGTTTATTAAAATAGGTGTCCATGTTCACCTCTACAGTTTGATTCCATGAAGTAGTAAGAACATAACTAATTTCCTGTGTAGGAGATGCTTGTTGGCTTCAGTAGGATCATGTAGGAGCAGAGTTAAACATAGATAAGAGAAACAGACATTTGCAAAAATCGAGACTGAGTTATGCCTCTGTTTAACAAAACTAATTTGACTTGGAAAATTTACTCTGTTAATACCACGTTACAAACTAATTAGAAATATGAAACATTTATAAACATGCTGGAGTATCAGGAAGCTCCCAGCTTTTCTAGTAGTGAAGGAAAACCCATCACATACTGCATGGACACATCCAGAACACACAATTGCTGTTTCTAGAGCTACTGTCTGTAGAACATTGGCATGCCAGTCTACATATCTAGTGTACTTGGAAAGGAGAGAAGCAAAAATGTGGATGAGAATGAGAGGGGATGGGAGATAGGTGTCAGGCATCAGTGGGAAGTAGCTGTGTTTAATCCCAGGAATCACCAGAAGAACTGAGCAGCCAACAAAAAGTGATTGCGGCTGTGCGGAGAATGCCCGTCGTTCCAAGTTCAGTCCTGCTGCAGTGTTGCTTCTAGGCAGGTCTGTCTCCTGACAGTCCTGAAACACTGTCCCCACCTTCACTTTGCAGACCCTGGGAGATACTTATAGAATTTAGTTTTATTAGCATATAAATAAGAAATTGAGAGTATAAAAGGAGTTTAGGTCAAGCCTTGTCTATGGGCTTTGGCTGCCCCGGACTGCTGTGCCTGTCCTTAAGGCCTGTCATTCTTCAGATGGCAACTCCCACTACCTGCAGCGTGGGGTAACAAGTTATTTATGCCACTGAATCAGCACTGACCCACTTAGCAAATAACACATCCTGGCATTGCCTTTAGTCCACAGACAGCACGGGTGGCTTGCTGCATGTTCATGCCCAGCCTGGTTTCTGCTGGCGCATGAGCATTCATCATTCCTGGGATCTGCCATGCCTTAGGCTGCCCACCCAAATCCCTGCACTGCTCTCTGTGTTCCTCATGTCCATTCAGTTCCACCCATCCTGTCTCCCTCTCCTCCACAGCCAGCCTGATCCTGCTTCTCCAGCTCTGCTTTCCAAGACACTGTAAATGACAGCTGTCCCTCTTTTACCATCCAGGTTGCTGCCATTCCCTCCCACCTGTCGTTTTGCTGCTGTTCTGCTCCATCTGGAGTTTTGTATTAGCAAATACATCAGTCATGTTTGCCACTGCTAATCTAAGCAGATTAATTAATCTAATCTATAATCCTATATCTAAGCACTGCTCTGTGTTTATAAATGGCACAGCGATCTCTCATAATAATAAACCTTCCCAAGAAATACCGCACCAAATACCAGCAATGATTTTAGGCCAAATCATTTTGCATGGGAAGAGCCAGAATAGCTTAAAAATAAATTATTCAGACCATTTCTATGTCTAGATAAACTCTATGAATCATTTGTTAGAATGATATAAAAATTACTTCACCTAAAGCGCTTTGGAAGGTTTTACCTGAGCATGAGGAGAGGCATGCAAAATTTCAGGAGGATAAATTCCAGCTTTACGAAGCAGAGTTTGAAAAGCAGCTGAAACAAAAACTATTTGACCATTGAGTAGGAAATGACATTGCAAGGAGGAGGAGAGAGCCTCCTTTTCTCAGAGCAAACAAAATATCCGGGTCTGCCAGGAGCAGGCCAGGCCAGCCCCACATTCTGTCTCACTGTTGAATACTTAATAATATGAAAAACAAGAGGATTTAAAAAACAAACAAAACCAAAACCCATAATTGTTTTATTTTTTCCTTTATTATTTTAAAACTAAAGAAATTATGGAAAAAATGTAAAGTTGAAGAGTTGAAGCCAGTGATGTGTTACTGTTTCCTTGTGAAAGGACAGTTTTCTCATCCATGTCTTAAATTTAGCATCTGCTTTTGTTCGAACTAGTGTAGGATCGACTGTGAACATTGTAAGCCCCTTCAGGAGATGGTGAAAAGGAGCTGCAGGATTCCTGGGGGAGGAGAAGCCCACATGCTTTAACTGAGTGCATCTACGCTAACAGGAGGCCTTTTAAAGGCTTCCTTGAAACACAATATTGTCTTCCAAGGTTAATCCAGGATAGTAATAATTAATTGTAAATTGAGAAACGGCTTTAATTCTTCAAAACTAGAAAAACCTGATGCACCAAGCCCACTCACTTAAAGGGCCAGGAGTAAAAGAAGACAATGTGGCCTCACAAAGCAGGAGGCTTGAAATTGTTTAGCTTCTAGAAAGTAAAATGAAATGGGAATGATTTTCACTCTCTCCTTCTTATAAATTTAGCATCAACAAATGTTTTTAAAATGCTTTTTTTTGATGGATTAATGTGATTTATGTCTAGTGTCAAGTAATCTGTGGTGGTGTTCTTTTTCGCTATCTGGACATAGTTTTTCATCAGCAGGAATCACTGCAATTACATGACCAATAGAAGGCAGAAGCTTGATCATCAGTGATAAAGCTCGAGATGGATTAGTGTCGTGTTTCTTATATCTTTGTTCCTTATCTTAAAAAGCCATCCTGAGTTCCTTTTTTTTCTGGTCCAACTCTTAGACTTTTTTTGTTTGCTTGTTTCCTGCTACTTGAGTGCGAACCATTTAAGATATTGGTAGGTTTTCCTAGTGCAAAAAGAAGGGCTTTCAAGCTGCGGTTTCATGAATAGCTGTTTACTCATAGAAGCGTCATAATTTTGAGTAACGAAAGATTTTAGTATAGTATGGCATTGAAGTATGTTAAAAATATTTAAAACAATGCCATTTGAGTGGTTTTGCTGGGTACAGTCTCTCAGTTTGCTTTGCTGTGAAGATATCCCAGGACGTATATAGAAGCCATCAGGAAAAATCAATGAGCTGGATGTTTGATGGTGCACCAAAAAGTAGTAATGACTATAACGAAGCCAAAAGAATAATAAGTAATAGAGTCAGAGCCATGTTCTCCCTGTAATATTGGGTGTGTTTTAGGCTTGTTTATTTTGACTGAAACTTCCACTTGCATTCTTGAGAGGTTGCGGCAGGTAAGAAACTGCCACACCGTGATCTTGATTTTGTCTGTCTTTAAAGGCTTACGACGGGTTTGCCAGCTTGGGAATATCGCGATTGCTGGAGCCTTCGGACATGGTTTTGTTAGCCATCCCTGACAAGCTGACTGTTATGACCTATCTCTATCAGATAAGGGCACATTTCTGCGGCCAGGAGCTGAACGTGGTTCAGATAGAGGAGAACAGCAGTAAGAGCACGTATAAAGTGGGTAACTACGAAACGGACACAAACAGCTCTGTGGACCAGGAGAAGTTCTACGCGGAGCTGAGCGACCTGAACCGGGAGCCTGGGCTGCACCCCCCGGACAGCGGTCTGGCAGACTTTGCCTCGCAGGATGACTCCGTGTTTGTGAACGACAGCGGCGTCGGCGAATCCGAGAGCGAGCATCAGACTCCTGATGACCATCTAAGCCCCAGCACAGCTTCCCCTTCTTCCCGCAGGACTCGAAGCGACACGGATCCGCAGAAATCCCAGCAGAGCTCTGGAAGGACTTCCGCGTCTGAAGAAATTGGGAAGTGTGGCGGTACAGACACGACACAAGTGCAGCCTGTGTTGGGAAGGAAGAAATTGCTGATAACTGACACTTTAGACTTCAGTGACTTAGCACATGTCAGTGATCAAAAAGAGGATATGTCTCCCACAGTTGCTTCTGAAGATAACAAGAAGAGACACCAGAGCTTAGACAGTACCCCTGGTTCCTCAGAGCAAGAAAAGCTGGGATGTATAGGATCCGCAGAGAGCACAAGAGCAGATCCCAGTTCACCTGTCACAAAACCGAGTTTATCTCCTACTTCTAAGCCTGGATACTCCTATAATATGGATACAGATCTTGCAAAGAAACCACATGCTTCTCCAAGGCAAACAGAAACTGATTCTGACAGTGATGCCAGAACAGCTTTGAATCATGCAGATCAAACTGCAAAAACAGCCCAGGTAAGACATTTGTGTCTGTGAATTAGGATGGAGGTGCTGTTCGAGTTCTCTCTCTGTTTGTAATTTACACCAAATCTTTGGCATAAATGGTGAGGTGAGGAGTGTATTTTTGGGCAATAAATATTTTGCCTGAGAAGTAAGTGGTGCTGAAAAACAATCATTACGTGAAAAACTAATATATAGAAATTGTCCCACTGTTGATCTTTCCAATCTCTCTCCAGTTAAAGTAATTTGTGTTCTCAACTATCTCAAAGATGGCTCCAAAGCTTTTGCCTCTGTCTGTTGCAACTCATTTCCCATGAGTGTTACATATTGAAGCAAAAACTGGAAAAAGATATCAATTCATTAGGAAATGTAAAGCTTTGAATACCTTAAAATTTACTAAAGATATTTCAAAATCTTGTCTGGGAGACCACAGAGTCTCATAAACATAGCCAGGATGGTGAGGTAGAAACTCCAGACTGTTAAATTATGCTGCTTTCCATTGAGTGGCCTAAGGCATGTTGCTTCACCACAATGTCATTCTCCTTTCTCTAAAGATAACAGTGTATGCCCACCTACCTTGCAGATTTATTGTGAGAATGGAAGTTGAATTTTATATATATATGCTGGGTATTATCAATAAATCATTTCATCATAAAAATACGTAAAACATGTTATCACCTCCACTTACAAAAATGCCAAAGCAGGCATGTAATTTTACCCCTGTGAAGAGTTTCCCTGAGTTTGGGCTTTGTGCCATTAGCTCTGGTAAGAAAAGAATATATCGAGTCTTTTGATAGTGTGAATTCCTTCAAATATTTTTATGGGTTCTTTTTCTGAGTAAGCACCATAAAGATCATTTTATTGCAAGAGGAGCAGTATGCAGATGAGTGATAATGGCCAAATATTAGATCCAGAGCCAGCTAATTTCTTTCCTTTAATCAGTGAAGTCTTGCGAGGTTTCTTTTCACCATCATCACCATCATCATCATCATCATCTTTGTGGACTGGATGAGAAAGGAACAGTTTGGCCCATACAGAATAAAAGAGCAGGAGGAGACAGGATTTATTCTCTATGAAGATTTTCATGGGCAAGGGTGTAACAGGCCAAGAAAAAGCAAGAGTTGGCTGTAAAGGCGGTTCTTTGTTGTTATTTATTGGTGCATTTGCACAATAAAATCTTAAATGTGAGGCTCTCTCTGAACCTACACTCAGTTGTTGGTTAGAGTCAACCACCTCCATTTCCACGTGGTTGTTGCAGGAGCACAAAAGGCAGCACCTGTCCCAGCCCTGGCCCATAGAAAGGCCGAGAGATGCATTTTCCCACTCTTCATAGTTGACCTTGACTAAGAAACCAGCCCTTGGGAGCGTGTCTGCCTGGGAGCTGCTCATGTTCTGCCTGTGCAGAAACCCCTTTAGCTGTTTCTGCTCTGCAAACAGGCTCAGTCCTTTGTATGAAGGAGGGACTCTCTTGTGCACATTCATAAATTCAGTAGAAGCAGATATTTTTGCAGGGTTTTTTGCCTTGTACCCAGCCTCTTTTGTGTTCAATTTAAGTCATAAGTGAGTGGTACCCACATAAGTAGCCAACAAAGCATTTTTGTTGTAGCCCTATTTGCATACATATTAAAGTAAATAAGTGACTACGTAGCACGTTTGACATGGCTTCTATGAAGCTAGTTGAGCTTTTTCCACAGTTGCAGTTTAAAGGCATTAAATGCTGATAGAAATTAAGTTTTAAGGGAAGGAAGAGAGCTCCTATTTACATTATAAAGGCCTGTGAGGTTTTTTTTTTCACATTTTGATCATCTTTTCATTTCTATAGAATGCTCTGTCACCTCATGAAGACATAATTCATGTGGCTCCTGACCTTTATTGTATAGGAAGGCCGCTGGCTATTAACTACTGTATAAACGTTCAGTACCCTGAGGCTGCCTTGCTGTTAATTATATTTCTTTATTTTTAAGCAACGTATGTTGTCAAGACAGGAAGAACTTAAAGAACGAGCAAGAGTTCTGCTTGAGCAAGCAAGAAGAGATGCAGCATTAAAGGCAGGGAATAAACAGCTACCCAGTACCCTCATCCCAGCCCGCAATAAGCAGCTGAACGATGTAAGAAACATTGGCCAGTCTTGCAGTTTACAGAGTTAAAGTGCGTTGTGTGGGCTGTCCTGGGGGGGATGATGTCCTTGCAGAACATTTCTTCTGCACGTTTGATGTGTTGTGTGCCCTTCAGTCGCTTTTAAAACCTGTGTCTCCTGGTGTTATGGCCAATAGAAAGGTGCCTCCCACTTCCCTGGAAGCGGAAGTCTGGGAGCACCTTCTTTGATTGGCACTGAGGTTCTGGTGGGATGAAACTCAAACATTACTTGTTGAACGATAGTGAAGTAATTTGTGCTGTTTCTGATTACTTCTCTTTCTGTTAATGTAAATCATCTCCTTGAGCCTCTGATGTGAGCTCCTTGCTGCTTTTAGAAGTGTTGCAGTGAATGGAGCTGCTTGTGTCAGTCCTGTGAAAGAGTTGATGAAACCATTCCTTTTTGTCACCAAAGTTTTTTGTGCTGGTGAGGGGGAAGAATGGAGCTGGGGAATGAGCTCCAGTGTTGAAGCAGCTCTGGCTGCATCTCCAGTGGCTTCCATGGTG
Source organism: Tichodroma muraria (assembly GCA_013390105.1). Taxonomy (NCBI): domain Eukaryota; kingdom Metazoa; phylum Chordata; class Aves; order Passeriformes; family Sittidae; genus Tichodroma; species Tichodroma muraria. Next base: position 37,782 of record WAAG01016938.1, read on the forward strand.
ACCTGGAAGGATCCCTACTCTCTGGAGATGAAAGCTAATTAATTTTTATGCAAACCTTTGCAATGCAGGTTTTGTGATTCTAGCTATTGCACGTTAGAGACTGTACTGGCAACTGAGAATGTAAATGTAACTGAAAAATAATGATACAGAGAAAGGCTGGAATCTTTACAGATTCCCACCTTTCAGAGCCGAGTCCTGAGGGGCAGGTCCTGCTCTTAACAGGAATGGGATCCTGCAGTCAAAAAATGAAGACAGTGATTTACACATTTAATTTTATTTTCTTGACTTTCTTGGATCCATGCTGGTTTTTCTTTTCTGTAGAAATTCCTCTACGTACACTGACACTTCACTTTACTTTGAAATGTATTCGTAAACACATTCAAGTCTTATTTATATAGTTATTTGTATAATGATATACAAACTAATTTTTGCTTATTTTGTTTTTTAAGTTTTTCCTGGATATGTATATTTTAGTATAAATTTCACTTTGGATTTTTTTTTTTAAGTGTCTTTTCATAAAGAAAACGGCATTAGAGGAGAGTTACTATAGGCAACTACTCAGGCAGAAACAGCTGTAATTAAAGTTGCCTAACATTTTTATTACAAGCTCCTATTTTCAAAGGTTTTACAACTTTGCTAGTATTTCATTGTTTGAGCTGAAACCTTCCCTGTCAGCTCTTCTGCCTCAGGGTAATATTTTCAATTTTTTTTTTTTAACGTCAAAAAAACCCTGTTCATCTCTTTCTCTGTATTAGGTTGGACAAAGTATTGTTTTACTCATATTAAAAATAGATGAAATTTGGAAAGATGGTTAAATTCCCTTGAAAGATCTGTTCGATACAGTCAAACTTGTGTTAATACCACAGTCTTATCAGAGAGCCTTGAAGTTCAGAAATGTTCCTAGATGCCAGTAAAAATTGTCTGCATGGACACTGCCCAGCAAGAGCATCTTTCACCATTGCTCTCCTAAGGATTGAGGCCCCTTCTGAGGCAGGTCATAGTATTGGGAAGCAAAACTTCTTCTTTTAGACTTGAACTCCTGCTAATGAAATCCAAACAGGAGTAAAAGGAGCTGCCCCAGTAGCGTACAGAGAAGAGGTGCCCTGGGTGAGTGGCAGTGTGAAGTTAGACAGCAATGAAGATGGTGTCCAGGCCATGAAAACCAGCTGAAGGGTGGGTAGGAGGTGGTGAAGGGTTTTCAAGGTGAGAGTTAAGACTGTGTAGTTCAGGCAGCCAGATTACCCACGGGACCTTATTTCATTTGTTACAGAAGCTGAAAAATTAATTAGAAGCCTGCAGGAAAGGGAAGGGCAGTGTTTTAGGGCAGCTTGGCAGAGCCAAAGTTTCCTGCTGCCTCCATCAGAAGCTCAAGGAGAGCTGTCCTGGAACAAGTGGTCCTGGCCATGTAAAATCTGTGCCCGCTGAGCAAACTGTAGTGGGCACTCTTGACTTGAGTTGGTTGTCACATAGGAGTGACAAAAGCTCCTCAGCTCTGAGGTGTGTTGTGGAGATGTGATTTGGAGACTCTTATAGTTGGTATATAATGATAGACATTATGTAAAGCTGTGTATATCATGTATGGATATGTTAAATACATATCCCTACATGTGCATATTCTGAAAGAGAATGCCTGTTTGTGTCAGCATATATAGGTGTAAGATAAAATACATTGATTTCTGTTTTCCTTTAACGTACTCGATATTAGCAGAGATGAGGCATTTCCATTTGATGTAGTTCTGCCAGTTTTCTGCAGGTCATTGCTCATTTGATTGTTAGCATATAGCACAGACTTATTTCTATTCATGGTTTTTTGGTCATTAAGGTTAATAATAAGAACTTTGACTCAAAGCAGTGTTGTATGTGTCAGTGTGCAGTAATGTGTAGTGGTGCGTTATCCAAATGAGAGTTGTGATAATGAGAATCAGCATTTAGTAGTGGAAATTGGACGAGGCTCGTTTTCAGGATGGATTGAGATTCAAAAGAAAATGGTTTAAAATAGGAAGATCTAATTTTAAATAAGAAAACTTTGAAGAGATAGTACAGGGGCAATACTTTTGAAAGTAACTCTTGAAGTTTGCAATTGCACCTTTTTTGATACCTTCTCAGAAATAGCTTTAAGCGTCCTAGTCTTTCAGACTGTGCTCTGTCAGTCACCCCAGCTAAGCAAAGCCTGTGGAGTCATTAGTGACTTTAGAAAAGTCTCATCTCCTAGACCTTGCCATGGAGAAATCCTAAACTACTTTCCACGTGTCACGCTGAGAGCCAGGAGTTTCTGCTTTCCCAGTGACCAGGTGAGAGCAGCGTTCAGTGCATGGGGTTGGACAGTGTGCATGGTAGTGGCGCTGCTCAGGGTCAGCAACAGGGAGGAAATTTCCAAATCTGTACCATGGCCATAAATATGGGTTTATTTGGTGTGTGCCTGCCCGATTGTTTTGGTAAAACTGAAAAAACCCCAGCGTTCCTGTTTCTCCCCTAAGCACAGAGTACAGCCTCGTTTCTCCCATTTCTTCCTTCCTTGCAGCATGCTACAAGTTTTTTCAGTGTTATGTCTGCTTATTTGGTGCTTCTCAGAAGCCTTCAATCTCAAACTGTATGCATGCCAGACAGCATGTGGAGGTATGTGTGCAGGTATTTGAAGTCTAAGAGGAGACTGCATTGATCAGAACCTCCTTGAAATCATGCTCATGGTTTGGGAGGATCATAGCTGTGTTATTAAAATTGATGCAGCCCTTTGGAGACTGGAAGAATTAGCTTAAGAGTTCTGTGAACAGAGTTACTGATCCCCTCGTGGATCCCTTTCTCTATGGTAGATTTATAAACAGCTCAGCCTTTCTGCTTGCTTTCTTGATGTATGTGTGCATGTGGTGACTCTTTTACGAGATGCTTCTGTCATTTGCAATCTGATATAGCAGCTGTAATCACTTAGCTTTTAACCAGGAGAGCCTTTTTATTAGCTTACTCATTTTTATTTAACTTGCCTTTTCTCATGGTGAATATCACAGGGCTAGAAGGGACATATCTGTTCCCACCAGATGCTGTAAAATATCAGCCTGTAGTGATGGTTGTTAGCAGCAGCAGCTTGGCTGGAATGTGATGTTGGAAAGGTGAGGAGACTGGAGCTGGGCTGTGCGACCTATCCGGCAAAGTGACAGGCTAGAGGGGACCACAATAAGTAGGAAATATTCAGAAGTCATGGGCCTAAAAGGCCTTTCCAGGAGGGAAATCCTCATCTGCAGAACATGGGGTGGAATCTCTAATTCCTGAATCTCAGCATAACTCTGCTGTCAGCAAATATCTGTAGAGGCCGTTGGCAAAATCTTATTTTCTTTTAGTGACTGGGCCACGTAGAGGATGGAAATTTACTGCAGCTGTCATTTACTCTCCAAACTCAAATGGCTATGGTTATGGAGTCAGCATGATTACAGAGAATGGAATTAGGAGTTAAGAAATGCACAGGCAACTTTAATTAACCTCCTTTGTGTATATGCATTATGATGTAGTCTTTAATTATGTGATCACATACTATTTTCCCCAAAGCAATCGTGTCTCATTTTCCTCGGAGGATAGAGGTGATGTAGAAGGCTGTTTGTCCAGAGGACCTCTGTGCTTTTGATTGCAGAAATTGGAAGGTGTATGACAAACGAAGCAGGGACTGCAAGGAGTGAAAAGATGAGGTCATGGTTAAGATGCTTAAAAGAATTCAATGTACTTCTGCCTTTACCTGAGTTCCAGATCAGTGCCACTAGGTCTTTTGAGCCTCCAGGTGGTCACTGTTTGTGTGTCCTGCCTTTCTGGATTGCTTTGATTTGCAGATATATTGAGCATCCAGGTCTGTCAGGGAAATCAATTGGAGCTGTGCTTGAGACATATAAAGGGCTGTATAAAGCTTAGTATACTGAAAAAAAATCCAAGTAATAGGCTTTCCAGAGCAAGCACCCAGAGACAGATCCTTTTAGCTGGATCTCTCCCTCTCAGTTCCCATCAGAAGAGCAGGGTAATAACTCTTCTGTGGCTTGTTGGGAGAAGGGAATGTGATTAACAGTCGTGAGGCTCTTAAATACCAGAGAGGTGGGCACTGTAGAAAGAAATGAAGAAATTAACAATTCTGTCTTCAGAGCAAGATTTGGATATCGTGGTGTAAAGAGTAGTGCCACGTATTGAATGGGCCTGTGTACTGAACAGTGAAAATAAACCGAAGTGCTGAACACCACTG